>JAWQEG010004101.1:0-94667 GCA_033782935.1 Petrolisthes cinctipes
CGGAACTCCTGCTTGGTTCATGGCAGCTTCACACAAGACCAAGGTTGTAGCCAAGAACATCTCGAGGATAGCACTCATCTCAGAGGAAGCCACCAAGTACACAGCACAACAGTAAGTTCTAGGGCCCCACCGTATACAAGAATATCCATGGTGTTGATGGTGGTGTGCAGCCGGTACGATGACTCTGTAGTGTGTCTAGATAGAGCCATATGCAAGAATGTCCATGGTGTTGATGGTGGTGTGCAGCCGGTACGATGACTGTAGTTTGTCTTGTCTCGGAAGTCAACTTATCGATACCACGCCATCATCAACTCAAAGAGATATATTTGCATAAACCTACACCACTGTCAACCAGCAACAAAATCATCATCATCATCATCAACATCATCATCATCATCATCATCATCATCATCACTTTTGAAGCAACTAGTATCGCTTCAGAGTGTCCCCCATATAACTTCCTTTTCATGCCAATAATGTTGTTAATCAGACAATATCTCTCATGCCTACTTGGTCTCGTTTCTCGTGTGTGGTCGGGGAAGAACGGCCTTGCTCTTCAAGAAATATTCACTTTTAATCCGTGGAAGCGGTCAGAGAATGATAGTACTTGACTGTATGAATTATTGTTATTGAGTAAGAAAGAGAACTCGCGTATGAAAGGTCAAACACTTCCAGTCTCATCTAATTACAGGAAAATTTTCGAATGGGTTAGAAATATGCAACTCAGATTGGCCAACAGAGCAGCTCACGTCTCATCAGATCGCCCAAAGCATAATTTGACCCGCCACCTGCTTGGCTACATACGACTGACTTGTGGCGCAATCAGAACAAGGCCAGAAAATCCCGACCCGTTAGTGGACCGGCCATGTGTTGTGCTATTGAGGGTGGGGGTGGGGGGTGACGCGGCCTTTGACCCCGTTAGAGTGGCTGTCTTTGGCGTGGAAATTAAGGAAAGAAAAAAAGGAGAACTAAGAATTTTATTGAGGGAAGGTTATCGAGGAAGTTATATTATTGTATATGAGTAAGATAATATTTACTACAGTAGTTGAAGATGAATGATGAAAAATTAATTGAAAAAAAGAGGAACAAATAGATAAGGGGTAAAATTAAGAATGAAACGAATAAAGTAAGAAAAACATTAAGAAAAAAAAAATGAATAAGGAACAATAGATGGGTGAGATTAAGGAAGGATTAAATTGATGAAGGAAAGAAGAATGTATGTATATGATGGGAGTGTGAAGGTGTGGGCAGTAATGTGTGTTGAAGTGTGAGGGAGTCAAGGTGACCCTGTGTTGCTTCTCACCTCAGTGCCACGCCCTCCTTGGCACTACTACCTCCACCCCTCCCTCCCTCTGTTGGGCACTTTCCTCCCCTCCCTCCCTTTCTGGCACTTCTCTCCCTCCATGTCTGGCACCTCTCTCCCTCCATGTCTGGCACATCTCTCCCTCCCTGTCTGGCACTTCTCTCCCTCCCTGTCTGGCACATCTCTCCCTCCCTGTCTGGCACCTCTCTCCCTCCCTGTCTGGCACATCTCTCCCTCCCTGCCTGGCACTTTTCTCCTTCTCTCCTTCCCCTCCCTTTCTGGCAGATTCCTCCCTTGTATATTTCCCATATGGATTTTTCCTATCTCCTTGGCATTCCCTCCTTTCCTTCCTAACATAACATACCCTTTCTTTCCTCTCCATTCCATATGATCGAGTGCCTAGGCTGGCACTGTGGGTGTTACCCTTGCTCTACATTTTGACACTCGGGTAACTGCATGTCTTTCCTCTCTCTCTCTGTCTGTGCCGGAATAATATTATTTTCTGACCTACTTGCAAGCATATCGTGTTACACACACATGCGAGAATTCACACACACAAACAAACACGTGTACTGTATAATTATTTTTATTTAAAGTTTGTAGTCAGTAACTCAGTGAACACATACATATAATTACAGTATTATTATTATTTCACTGTATAGCTATGTGTTCTTAAAGTTTGTGTTCAGTTTGCTTACCAATGGTGTGAGTAGGCTGAGTTGCCTCACTTTGCTGGAAACAAACTTGGCTCTATTATTGAATATCTGCTGGTATGTGTGTCACTCAAGTCACCTTCTGTCTGTGTCCTTCTGTGTGTCATTCCCTCTTACTGCTTCCCTCTTCACTATATCACCCTCTCACTCTGCCCTTCATGTGTCACTTCTGATGACCCCCTGAAACTGCTCCCATGTGTTATCCCCTCCTACTGTTCCCATTGTGTTATCCACTTCCACTTCTTCCCTGTGTTATCCCCTCCCACTGCTCCTCTTTGTTACCTTTATCACTCCATCACACCCATCACTGTTCCCTGCATTACTCTGGTCATCCTTCGCCACCTTTGTCACCTGCCAAGAACTTCTCAGGAGCTGCCAAGTACTGGGCCAACAGTCCTTCTTCAGTTTACAAAAATCTTATGTTACCTCTGTCATCACTCACCCTACTTCCTTCTGTGCCTCAGATTCAGGTTAGACAAGGACCAGGTGACATATGGTCTGCCAACTGCTGATGTACGAGGCACCGTATTGGGCGACCAGTGCCCAGTGGAGGTGGACTTCCCCTGTCAGCCACGCAAATACCGAGCCTTCAATGGTTATTGCAACAATGTCCAGAATCCAAAGTGGGGCAATGCCATCACTCGGTACTTGCGGTTCCTGCCGGCCAACTATGGTGACGGTGTGTCCATCCCACGTCAGAAAAACGACGGCCAGTACCTGCCGTCAGCACGGGTGGTGAGCCTGACTATCCACCGTGACCATGACACCCCTCACAAATACATGACAGCAATAGCAGCTGTGTATGGACAGTTCCTGGCACATGACTTGGCTCACACACCTCAGATGGCAGGTTTGTACCCACACATGGCTTGTCAGTTCTGACCTTTCTAGGGCTAGTTGTGGATGATAAAGCAGAGTTATCCTTCTCATAGGCTCATAAATACTAAAACCATTATTTCCATCTGTATTAAAAGAAGATGGATAACGTTTATAAAACAATTACTGTTTAAGTATGATCATAACTTTATGATTTGAGAGATATTTTTGTGAATACAATACTGTCAACTTTTGTTGCTTACTAGTAACGTTACTTCTACATGCTCTCTTGATTTCGTGATTCCATACCCACACTTCCTCCTGCATGATAAAAGCAGAAAAGTGATAATTGCTATACATTATTATAATACTGTGCACGGTTTACTTTGCAGGTTATATGGGTCAGCGGCTCCGATGCTGCGGGGTCAACCTCTCTGACTTTCACCCTGAGTGCTACCCCATCCGAGTGCCTGAGGATGACCCTGTGTATGGTCCCCTTAACCAGCAGTGCCAGGAATACGTTCGCTCTGGTACCGCCCCAAGGACTGGTTGTACTTTAGGTGAGGATCAGTTGACACAATTCCTGCACTTCAATTCATCCACATACTGCACTGAGGTGTAGAATTCTTTGAGGAATTGTGAAGCATGTTTGGGCATTATTATAATTGACTTGTGCTGTACAGTATGTTAATCCAGTCATTGTTACAATGCTGCCTGCATACAATATCTTGGTATCTTTTCCACAATCTCTTTTCGTCACTGCCAGGCCCCAGAGAGCAGGTCAACCAGGTAACATCCTTCATTGATGCTTCTGCTGTCTATGGGTCAAGCAAAGAAGAGGCCGATGAGCTGCGTGCCTTCTCAGGAGGTTTGCTGAAGGTTCAGCGAGGACCCGCTAGCACACAGATCTTGGTTGACGATAGTAATCAGATTGACTGCAAAGCCACAGGTAGATTCAAGTAAGTGAGCATGTTGAATATTCTTGTGTTGTTCATGCATTAGATGAAAATGTACAATAATTTATTATATATTATTGAGGGATTCATTGGATTCATTTACAATATTGACACTTGCCACCAGCAAATACCTTTAAATGCAGTATACCACCCTCCTACCACCCAACATGTAGTATTGCTTTCCCCATCATACACTCATACACTTTCATTCATAAAAGTTGCAAATATAATTTATAAATGAAAGTTGTAATGTTTCTCTGTCTCCTCACATTTTGTGTTTGTATCTCCCCAGATGCTTCAAGACAGGTGATGTTAGGGTCAACGAACATATTGGTCTGGCAGCAATGCATCAGTTGTTTGTCAGAGAGCACAACCGTATTGCTTCACTCCTCGCCGAGATCAATACTCATTGGACTGATGAACAGGTGTTCCAAGAGGCGAGAAGGATTGTTGGAGCCCAGATGCAACATATCACCTACAATGAATTCCTGCCATCAATCCTTGGTCAGGTGAGTGTTAGAAGATGATGGGATGTTGTATAGGTGAATAGGGAAGGACAAGGGATGGTAATATATCCCAGAAGGTTAGGAGGATAGTAGATACATAGTTTCAACTTTATTACCTACCCTGAGTTTCTGCCATCCATTTTTTGGTCAATGGAGTTTGATAGAATAGAAAATACAGAACTTTATATAGTAGTACTCTAATGACTACAGTATGTACTCTTTCCTCCTGTGTATTTTGGAGAAGTATGTAGCCTAACTTACCAGCCCTCATTAGAAAGACATGGAAAAAAAACATATTTTGTTTCTCCATTCCTTATTAACATGGCAGGGGTAGCACCATCTCATGCTTTCTTTCTTCCTTGATATTATAAAGAAGTATCGAGGCTATGCCATCAGTACTAAGGCATATAACACTGAACCAATGGCGAGGACAAGTTAGGCTAGAACCGCTGTACATGTTTTTCCAGGTACTTTATCTTTCAATAATGTGTGCTTCAGGGGAGAAAAAAACTGAAAGATAGTGATTCCTAGAATTGAGCCATAAAGAATACTGGTTGGGGGACTCTGGTTGCAAACTCATTCACAACACCAAAGGTCTCATAATTACAGGTACATGCAGTGCAAAATTTAAGACACGGCAAAAATCAATACGTTGATGTAACGCCTTATTACTCATAACATATCTTTCAGGGTATTGTGGAGAAGTACGGCCTGACCCTCCAGGCCTCAGGCTTCTTCTCTGGCTATGACATCAACATCAATGCTGGTATCGCTAACTCTGTGGCCAGTATCGCACTCAAGTTTGTGGCTTCCATGATGCCCAACTCAGTCGATTACTATGATGATGTAAGTAATGGCAAAAAAAGTTCATAATCATTGGATTTTGAAAATGTTTTTTATTTTGATAGAGAACATCTTTAATTATTTTATTTTGTAGAGGAGAGATAGCTTAAATTACACTGAAAAAGGCTTGATTTGTAATTACTATATTAATACTCTGTAACGTTTTTATTTAACTGGTAGTTTCTACAACTAGTTGCCTCAGATTCAGCATTAATTTTGCTTTGACATGTGCTCACACTGATTCAGCATTTATTTTATCTCTTCATGTCATCGCTACTCCACAGGGTCAGAAAGTTGGTGATCGCCCCATCACTGATACCTTCTATGCTCCCTTTGACCTTTATGAGCGAAACAAGTTTGACCAGGTGCTAGAAGGCCTGGTCAATGCTCACTCCCAGAATGAGGATCCAGCTATCTCAGAATCAATGACCAACAAGATGTTTGAAGACCCTAAGACAGGTAAGGCAATGGTGTGAAGTGGAGTAAGGATGTGAAGTAAGGTGAGTTTAAATTGTGAAGTTGGGTTTGAGGATGTGAAGTGTGGGGTGAAGTTTGACTGAGAAGTGTAAAAAATGAGGTTCACTGTATTGCACGATATTTGTCAAGTGAACTGTGAGAGGCATAAGATGAGACATGGTGTGTGTTCATTACACACCTATAGTAATTTTATGTAAGTGCATATGCTGTGAAGCGAGATCTGAACCAAGGTGTAAATTGTATGAGTGGCAAGTAGTGGACTAAGGAGGACAATAAGAGTGTAACCCCTGCACTCAACCATCCCTTCATTCCACCATTCCTTCAGGAGTGGGACTGGATCTCGCTGCTCAGATCATCCAACAAGGAAGGGACCACGGTATTGATGGATACAACAAATGGCGCCACTTTTGCGGACTCCCCAAGGCTTCGCGCTTTGAGGACCTCAGTGATGTTGTCTCTCCGGATAATGTCAGGAAACTTAAGTCTATTTACAAGTGAGCTCATAGGCAGTTTTCTTAGTGTCAACTAAGAAGTTTTCCTGTTGTGTTACAATTACAGGGCTATTTTTATAATGATTTAAACCTATGCCATTTCTATCACATCATTAAGAGTAGAAAATAAATTAACATTTCACTGCTTATGGGATATGGTATTGTACCTGTATATATTTTGGGCACAGTGGTACCTTTCATGTAGATGTATAATACTGTTTATCATACTGAGAATTGATTCCAACAAATTGAGTACATATTCGTATCATCTCTCCTGAGTCCATACTTTGTAAACTCCAACTTTGTCTGTCCTTTTATAGGGATGTGGATGACATAGACCTGTTCACTGGTGGACTGGCAGAGAAACCCAACAGAGGTGCATTAGTTGGACCCACTTTTGGCTGTCTCATTGGCCGCCAGTTCCACTACCTAAGACGAGGAGACAGGTACTGGTATGAGAATGACATCCCACCATCATCATTCACAAAAGGTTTGTCTGAGTTGTCACTTGTTGCTGTTGTAAAATTGTAGGGTTTCAGTGTAATAAGTACAGACTGGTGAAGTGGATATAAAGACAATGTTCGTTTAATAGAATCCCTGCAGATTCCAAAAACCTGTCAGTGGTCAGTGGTTATATGCTGTATTAACTTTAGATTATAAATGCAGACTGTATATTGGTAATGGTCATAATCTGCAGCAGCTAATAGTGCATGGTAATTATGTAGGCTGTACCATTAGCTAAGTGAGTGATAGCTGAGTGCTTAGTAACTTTTAGGGAAATTGTGGTTATTACATCTAGCAACTTCCCAGTTCAGATTACCACAAATTGAACAAACTTTAATATCAAGATGTCACTTAATCTGGCCAACTGCACACATCTAGTAAACTCTACCACTGATTCCTCTCTCCCATTGTGTCCCATCAGAGCAACTGTACGAGCTTCGCAAGACCAGCCTGGCACGTGTCATCTGCGACAACAGTGATGACCTGCAGTACATCCAACCTCAAGTCATGTTGGAGGGAGACTCATTCCTGTATGTCATTATTAGTCTTACCTCTTCTGCATTGTGTCCTTAGCTCAAAGAAGGGATTTTAGTGTTTTGAAGGAACAGTTTAGCTATACAGGAATGGAATATTATTGTTTCAGGTAGTAGGGGAGGATCAGAGGAGTTGCATGAATTTCTCTTTCATATCCAAATCTTGGTTGTTTATTACATTTCTAAGTACTGTACATTCCTTTCTGTCTCCTACATTTTTTGGGGGATATTTCCATGAACAAATGTTGTGTAACTATAGCTGGCCTCGTACTCCAACCAAAGAGTCTTTGCTCCGACTATGGACGACAATAGAAAAGGAAAAAAAAAATGTGAGAGAGATAGAGTTATCCAGCCAATTTCTTTAGTCTTCTCACTATGGCAGTACAGTACTGTAGTATTGTACCTACTTGAGTGAGGATGACTACCCTTTATTTCAGTGCCTATATTTTCATAAATGCCATTATTATGAAAGGCATTAAATTAATTGATTGATTATACAGTAAGTGCACTTTGTTAACGAAACTTTCAATCAGTTCTCTGTCAAAATAATATAAAAAGTTAACCCCATCTCAACCATCTTTCCCTATTGTCTCCATTCCATTTCATCTCATCCTCAGCAGTATCCATCCCTCTTCATAACAAGCTCAGCAGTTGCCACCACATACTGTACTTACCCACTCTCGACGATCACTCTCTCAGGTCTCACATTTCACAGAAACGCACGTATGGCCTGCCAGGGACAGAACATAAAGAGTGTCAACCTTAAGAAGTGGAAGACGGCCTCACCCAATTTCATCATCCCGGACAAGATGCTGCAGGAGAGTATCGAGAGAGCCAAGAGGGACATCGGCAACATGAGAGACTCAGAGTGGAACCTGTGGGAGGCCCGTGAGTGTTGGAAGCATGTTTCAGATCAGTTCCATTAGAGTTTGACATTCACATTAGCCCTTTGAGTGTCGGTGATTTTTCTGCCGGTGAGTAAAATCTGGTATTGATCAAAGTTCAGTGTCCCAGCAACACAGAGCAAACAAAATATTAAAGGATCAATAGAGCCAGTAGACCTTACAAAGTTGATGGTTTTCCTCATTTGTTGGTTAGAATGCAGGTATAGTACTGTACAGCAGGTGATGCTGCCACTGAGAGGGCTGAAGTTGCTACTAACTACAGTATAATATGACAGTATTTACCTGAGATCCTCAAATATGAATCCAGTATTTTCATGACCTTGCTATGCCTACTGAAAATTTTATTTTTTTATAATTTTTTATCTTTCAAAAGAGCTGTGTGTTGGAAAGAGTTTTCTATCTGTTTCAAGTGAGCTCTTATTGACAAGTTTGCATCACATTTCAGATTGGCCATATGCTATTACAGGATTAATGTAATATAAAATGATGTTCATTGATGATCATTTGTAGTGCATTTCAGAATAGTTGGTGTGTAAAAATGGACAAGTATTGGCAGGTAAGGGCAGTCTCTAAATTAAAGTAAATGGCTGCATTACATAGCCATTGTGTAGACTGAATGGCAGATGCAACCAAACACATCAAACAAATATTATTAACAGTACATCTGAGTTTACAGCTTTACTCATTCACTACACCCATAGCATATTAAATGCATAATAATACCAAATATTAACTTTAATTCACACTGTACATACTATAAATGTGATGGAAGTTGCTGTTACTTGGCAGCAAGCTTTCCTTAGCTTAAACTTCCTTCTTTCCATTTTCATTTCTTTTGTTAGCTTCTCCTCTCAGTGTGTTTTTTCATTAGTTTCTATATCTTAATCAGTCAAGTAACTTATGATATCAAGGCTGCTCTGTATGAGTATGTATGTGTGAAAAGTGCTTAATGCATATATTTTGGTGCGCAGGCAAAAATTAGATATTTATGCCTGCTTGTAGACTGTAAGTCATAAATTGCATGTACAGTATGTGTAGATCGCTTGCTTTGTTCCAAATACAGTACAATATTACTGTAGTGTACAGTACTAAGCAGATGGAGAAACACTGCTTCAGTTTCTCTTAACTTTAATAGAATCAATTCTAATGGTGTGCTTCTTTTGGGGTCCCATGATGGTAAGGGATTTAGGCTTGTAGTATTAAATGTTATCTTCGGCAGAAACAATATTCATCACTACAGTATATTCGGATATAATGGGATCGAAGCGACGAAGAGTATTTTCGTTGAAGAGAATGTTTAATAATACCAACCAAAGTGTTGAGCATCAGCATATCCCCATGAGGGATGATCACCTCATTATACCAATTTAGAGTTCAACTGACACCCACTACTTATGTGTAGTGGCTGAGGCAGTGTTTACCCCTCATTTGTTCAGAACTGTACATGACTGTGTGACAGAAGAATAAATGGAATATAACTGAACATGTAATTGTTATAAGCAAGGTAAGAATTCAGTATATAGCTGGTGAAAAAGCATGCATGCAGTGATGTAGTTGACTGAGAAAAGGATGCATGGATGCATATGTGATAAAGTATAAATGCACAGACATTTGCATTATTTGTAGTCACATTTGAAAATTCACAGTACCCTTGTCAAGTTGTAAAGGATGAATAAACTGCACTTTACCAGGTTGAAACTCTGAAAGGGTTACTGTAAGTTCAGGACATGTTATTGTTGACTTATGATGTTTCGATTGTGACTAGAGAGTGTGGATGTGAGTGTTCTTAGAAGACATCTTGTTTTCCATATTCCCCAGCTGAATTAAAAAGGAAACACAGTTTGTTTTAGTAATGCATGCCTGAGGTTTATGAATAGATTACACAGAAACCTGGGGACCTACTGTGACCCATAATACGGTAATGAGGAAAAAGTGTGCTTGTCGGATAGTGTAGTACAGTACTGTACTGTACAAGTATGGGAGTGTCTGTACATATGTGTGTGTTTGTGTATGTGCCGCTGATGCCAGTAGCACTAACAGCATGCTGTGTGTGTGTGTTCTAGTGAGAGACCAAAATACTGACCGCAAAACCGTAAGTGGTGGTGATGAGGGCGTGGGCAAGTCGCGTCAAACCCGCCAGGTCCACCGCCCCCGCCACGTCCAGGGTGAACGCCGACCTGTGACTTCTGACCTGATGCATGCCTTGATGGACCGCCGTGACCTGACTTTGAGCCCCAGGGTAGTCAAAGAAGCTGAAGATCTACTGCATGACTGTTTCTCGGTGGGTATGCGCGCATGGACCTTCATGCGCGCACATGAAAAGGAGCTCTGGGAGAAACGTGAGTAGACTTGGCGACCTGACCTGTTGGTATGACTTTATGACCTGACTTCACTTTACATGACCTGACCTTACTCTGCTTGTGTTAGCTTGAATGTTCTCCTTGTGTTTCCCTGCCTTAATCGTAATGAATTCTGCCGTGTGTGAGTATGTGTGTGTGTATGTGAGCGAGTGCCTCCTCACTCAACAGGAGATGAAAAGAAAGTCCACTCATGAAAAGAAATTATGCTGTACAGTACTGTATATGCAATAATGTAAATAGTAAATGCCAAATAAAGAAAATGTTGTTATTGATAATGTTCAGCAGCTACTGTGATTTGAAGAACTGTTCATGAAGATATCAGTAAAGGCTCTGCAGATAGTGTTTTGAAAAGTTACCATGGGATTCCAAATTACTGACAGCATTCAGAAATGTTACTTTGAAAACTGTAATCATTTTTACTGTATAATGGTGCACTAATTGTGTGTTTTCCATAAGTACAGTAATTTGCAACTGTATGCTCCTGAAAGTGACATGATCCTCAAAGAAATATCTAATTACAGCATGTGAATGAACAGCTTTTGAGTTAGTTAGTATATTTAGGAACCTGTAAGCTGATGTGATACAAGAATTAAATTCCTGTGAGGTAAACATGTGGTATCAGCCTTATCAATATGCAAAGTTGGAGTAATTGAGGTTTTGTAGGACAGTATTGTAACTGGCATATTTTAATTTTTTGCCTAATTTGTTGATACTGTATCTAACTTCTCACACGACTTCCCCTTAAGGTTTTTTTCTCAGCTCACCTGTCACTTGACCATATCTAGCTGGCAATGATTTTTGGGAAGCCTAGCCTTTTTCTTGACCTTAGTCATTGACATGACCTTTTTATCTAGTTTTTTGCTTGACTTTACTTGACCTGACTTCTGCCTGACCTTGCACCATCCCCACCTGCCAACATCAAGCCCAGTAGCCCACCCACTCTGCTTGAATGGGTTTTGAATTGTGCTATCACATTTTGGCACTCCTGTGTTTCGGGTAATGTTTCAGACTTCCTCATCTTTTACATGCCCCCACCTTAGGTCAGTGTTTGTGTTTTTCTGGCATATATGTGGACAGTACAATGCATAAATTATAAGTTTACAGTATAATTTTAAGTTCTTAAATCCTCACTGCCTCTTCAGTACAGTACATGTACTGTACTGTACATGGTACCTTATACAGTTGGCACAAGGTTTTTCTGCTGCTTTGCACTGATACTGTATGCTTCTGCATTTTGACGTTAGCTAGAAGTGCTTGGCTATACCATGGCTGTCTTGCCTAATATACATTACAGTACAAGTACTTCATTACCATACTGTATATTCTATATTTAGAAAATGCTGATCACTCCTGTTTTATAGTAATGCTGCAGATAAAGCTGGAGCTCCAAAACACATAGGGTGAGCACTGTCACATGCTACAGGGCTTTTATTTACACTGCCACCACATGCATACATAACAGTGCTAATCCAGTGTGTATTTGAGTCCTAGAATCTAGGTTTGTCAGTGATATTACTTAATACTATAAGAGCTTGATTGGATATGCAGCATAATGTGAAACTACAGTACAGTAATTGACTCACACATGCCACACTGGTGTAGTAGTGCCGCAACTTACTGTATAGAAGGTTGCTTACGCCTGCCTAAGATTGCCCACACCTGCTTAACACCTGCCCTTCCCTGCCAATACTGTACCTGCTTCCCAACATCATTCAATGTCTTCAATAATTGTGAGGCTTATTATTTTTTTTTCAGCTTGCAATTCTAACAGTTTTATTCTGTGTGTTTGATGGTATGTGCTTAGTTTTGTCATCATTGTCCTTCTATCATGATGTAATGTCGTGTACTGTATTCTTTTATATATTTGTCCATTTCTTTGTACATAATAGTATTTATTAATCTATCTATCTGCCTCCAAGTTTCCATTATCTAATTTTTGTTTTCAGTGATGCCCATCATATCACCAACAGTCACCAGTTCTGAGCAACATTTGCTTGAAGTCACTGAATAATGATGTGACATGATACTCCCTTCATATATTCATGCTATACCTGTATTTAATACTTAAGGCCATCCAGTTAAACTAAAGTGCAGATCAACCACTTACCGCTGTGAAGTCTCTTTTTTGAAACTGTACTCTTCTTGTGAAGTATTGTGTACAGTATTATAATTCTTATAACTCCAAATGGCAGAGCATCAGAGGTATACCAGTCATTTCCTGTGGTTGGTTAGATGTGCCAAATGCTATTAGAATATTTTTATATAAACTCACATAGAGATAGAGCATAGTTTACGAAAGTAGTTTTCAAGTTACTGGTATTCAATAGGTAGATGGTACACTTATGAGCATAGAATTTTATCTTTGCTGCCAAACTGTAAGCTCTACTCCATAAAGATTTCTTGAAATTACCATATACGCATTTAGATTTGTCAAAGAATATGGTTATTATAGTTATTACTAAAGCCAATATTCCATTGTTGAAAGTTTAACATAGTGTATTCTGTGTCTGTTTCAAATGGCCATAGCAATGTGAAATCCAGTCATATTTTTGTTACACTGTAAAAATATCACACTGGACAGATCCATACCAAAGTGTCTCAAATAGAGGCCTGGATAAAGGGAATCCCATGCTACTAGTATTTATAAATCTGTCATGTCTACTTTAGGTTCTGCAATAGAATCGTCATAAAATTGCACACTGCTGAGGTTACCCATCTCCCCCAGAACTGACGGCTGACCCCAAATCACCCTTGGGATCTGCTTACGCCTTCGGCAAACCTAAGCAGCAGGCCATTATGATCTCCAACTCATCATTCATCCTGCAGTTTGCATCAGCTCGTTTCGTTAACAATTTCTTCGACGGGTGAGTTGGTGTCATTGAATGTGCCTGAAGAGTTTGAGAGTTTTTGAGGAGTGATGGACTCCTGTCTTGTGTACTAGGTTGATGGTAACTGTGAAGTGTAAATACTGTACTGTACTTAATGTATAAATGCTGTGTGTCATTAATGAAAAAGATTATAGGTATAGAATATGATTGTGTGGTTTGTAGAGACTGTGTTGCATGGATATCAAGACTAGGTTTAGATTACAGTAGTATTGGCATTCTTGTTTTAGTGTTTGATAACAGACTGGAATTTTCTGCTAAGGATGGATGGAGTTATGAAATCTTTCTACATACTGTATTGGCCTTTTGCTGGTTGGGAAGGAGTGTATAGGGTGGGTTGCATGTGAAGCAGTCGGAGTGTCTTGGTTTGTGTGTTGTAGAAAATTTGCATGGAACTTGTTTTTCGTATTGAAGAGATAGTGTGTACGTATGTTGTTTCAGTCTTATAATTTCAGTACAGTAGTTGCATGTAAGTATCCAGTAAATGTAGCCTTAGCTATAATAATGTCAATTGAGATTTGATAACTGTGGTGTAGAAAGTTATTCTGAAAGCAACATTGCTGTAAAGAAACTTCTATCTAGTTCATCCAAAGTAGCACAGAGTACTGTATATGGAAGGATTTGTTTAGGTTTGGCATTAATCTTACAAACTCTTTTCCCAGGACATTTTCCTTCTGCAAAACACTGGTTGTCATATTGCAGTACAGTAATTCTTTGCTATAACAATTCTTTATTATCCACCGCTGTACTTAATCCCTTAAAAGAGTTGTTCAGGCATACATTCATGCATATGCTGGCTTAAATTGGATTTGTTAGAAATTTGATTAGTGCTGAATATATGAGTACATTACATACTGTACTTGAGTATGTCTGGTCGTCTGTCATTCATTGTATATACTGCTAAAGGATTGAACCTAGGAAACTAAAAAGTGGTCCACATGGATAACTTGGCGAGAAAATGAGGTCAGGATAGCTAGGTGGCAACATCCACCATTGATTTTAGAACAGTTTGCTTGGACATTTAGAGGAAGGTGACATTTTTTACTAGGACTTTAAATGGGCCAAAATTTATGTTGACATTATGACTTTTTTCTCAAGAATGGTATTGCAAGTACTGTACAGAACTTTGTAGTGTTTCATATGTTTAAGTACTAGTTACTTTGTAGACTTAGGATAATGTTTCTTCTAACATATTATTCATGTAGATATAATACCAGTAATGATACAGTACAGTATTTGTTAATAGTCTTCATTCCTTCTGATTCTAATCTGTTTACAGTAGTTTATCATGTCTGTTCTTGAATGAGGTCATGTCATGATGTTGAAGCTATTCCCATCAATATGCAGAGTTATTGCCATCCACTCTCATATAACAATAGTTTGCCTAGCTTTGTAAATTCACTAGTGTAGTTTTCTTCAAATATGTTGAAGGACATTATTACCCATACAATAGTGCCTTAAGCCAAAAGCATATGTTTGTTAACATGGTTTGTGCATATGTGTTGGTATACATATGTATGTGTGTGTAGAATTACTGTAGATGCATATTTATAAGAAAAACTCATATACTGTATTCTGAATACTAAGATGTGCATAAGTTAGTGATTCCACTGTACAGTTAATGTTGGTCTTGATGGGATACAGGTTTTTGTCCATGTTAAATTTAAGTGGCCGTTTTTAACAACATCTTAGTGCTGCAAGATTCATGGTGTGAAGTATGGGTGAAAATTGATGTCAGAAGCACAATTTTTTTGCCAATAACCTAAATGGCTTCTTGTAGCACTTAGATGTCATTTGAAACAGACTTGTATATAATGCTTTTGTCTGTTGTCCATGTTAATCCATGTACTGTATACTGTGTAGTCACTGTTCCCCTTATGTAACAGGCTATGTGTAGAGCTTTAGTGTGTATGAAAGATGTAAAGGCAGAGTAGATAATGCACTTGCAGTGGGTAATGAATTCTATAATGAATATTCTCTAGTCAGTAAGGTGCAGTACAAATACATTGAATGTCTCTGTATTTTAATATGCAATACAGTTTAATTGCTTGTGCAAGATTGAAGGCAATTATCTCAAGACAAGAATCCCAACTGAGGTTACTATAATGGTTAGGTAAACCCTACTATTACACATAGCGCGAGAACGAGGTATTAATACAAATACAGTACTCAGGAATGTCTGTCAAGATAATTACCATGTAAGTGTATGTTTGCCTCTGGTGGTGTGGTTTTAGCATGCTCTTCAAGTACCTAAGATGACTAGTTTACAGCATCCTTCAAAATGAATCTCATTAGAGAGCTACACATACAGTGTCTGGCTCCAACCTGTTTACAGATTCTGTATACAATACTGTAGAGTGGTACAGTATATGAAATGCTGGGTGCCAGAGATAGTTTTCTGTAGAACCATTGCATGTCAATGCATATAATAATCAGACTAATGATTACTCAGAATGGTCATCTTCATTATTGCCATGAATTAACTCACCGAGCTGTCACTATTTAGTATAAAATTAGTTGAAAATACTGTATGGAGAAAAGCACTTTTACAGCAGTTCATTTTATGTTGGTGAATATGATTCTACATAATGATGCAAGTAGTGAAGCAGCTGTGACCTGACACGCTTTCATCTCCCCATTTTTAATTTCTGTTTACAGTATGTACAGTACATTCCTATACTGTTTACAAATTGAGAACATCTCTATGTCAATCACTTGCACATAAGTACTAATGAATGTTCTCTTCTGTAACTGAGATGGCCTTTGAACTCCAGTTGCTCTGTATATGTCATGCCATGCTTGTTGGTTACCAGATTTGCCTTTAGAATTAAGGGGAACACTGACACCAGTTTACATGTCGACTGTTTGTTTGTTTGTTTGTCTGTCTGTCTCTCTTTATTTTTAAGTGACAGAAAATATTATGGCATTCTTCATAGTTATTCTTTTGAGGAATAGTTGGTCCCTTTTGTATCAGAAAATGTGTAAGAATATTTTCCATGTTTTGTTACAGTTTATTGTACTGTACATTGATCCACCTGGCTAAATTTACAATATCCAACCTCAGTTCAGAGCCAAAAGTAACTTTACTATTACTGTATTGATTTTGCGTTAAGTTGTAAAATTTTCTGCCACCGAGTGCATCCTAGTACTGTAGCAAGCAATTGATGGCAAAGAAAAAAACAATAAAATTCAGGTATAATACTTACATCTTAGTTAGCATTCAGAAAAGTAAATTAGTTAGTGTACCAGGTAACCTGGTTTTTATATTTTCATAAATATCCTACTTGTCTGCCATAATATTTTTTGTCCAGTGTATATATCATAATTATCTTCTTTTTGTGTTGGTACCCATGGCAACCACATAAGATCCATTTATATGACCCAACTAACTCAGCTGCTTGTCCTTCATATTATAGAACACCAGTTCTATTTATGGACAAATGCTGCTTGCCCCTCAAGTTCCACCAAGTGCTTGTGGTGCGTATAATGTTTGTCACATGTGAAAATGTGGCATAAGTACTGTACATACTAAACCACACAGCTGTTCCATGCTTGCTGCATTTCAGTCATAATATCTCCCCTTTTTCTCACAGTGAAATATTGTAGAATAATACAGCATCTTGGCATCTTCTTGTTATGGACAAGACATCACGATAAACAGGATGTAGACTGACCAATGGATGTGACTCTTTACAACTGACAAACTCTGTCTCTAATTTGTTGGACAAAATTTTTAGTGATAATGGACTACCAGTTCAGGTACAGGGTCAATGTAAATATTTGTGAATTGGACTAATGATGCAGCAAATAAGAAGTATTGTAAGTCTTGTGGTTACTGAAGTGTTATAATTCTGACAGACAGAAGCAGACATGCAAGCAGACAAAATACAGACAGGCAGATGCCACAGAACAAATACAGCATTCTGTACTGCATGTTTGACATAGTATGAGGGGTACAACAATACAACAGTGTGAAGGACCTACTGTAGTAACAGAACATGTGCAGTAGGAACATTATGTAGGGAATTTTGGTAAAAGTTTGCTGACTTTTAGCCTATAGTGACATTAGATATAACACACTACCGTTAGCCTATAGTGACATTAGATATAACACACTACCGATTCAATTCCATGATTGACATTTATATTGCTTACATCTTTTAGACTTTTGGTTTGGATATGGCTTGTTTCAATCTTACCATTGACATAACAAAATTTGATTTTGAAATACAATACATGTGGCTTATACTTAATATTAAACATCCACTGTTATGTGCTTGTTTTTGCTTGAAGAGAATGTTGCATGCTTGGCTTGCCTGGTTGGCCTTATTGGTTCGTTAATGTTTTTTGTATATTTTATAGAATTTATTTTATTCTAAGTCTGTGCAATGCTAGTTTAAGAGCCTTTAGAAATCCCAGAAGGCTGTCATTTGTCTTAAGCACTATGACAAATTTCATGCAGTAGACCCTCAATATAAGCAAACA
The DNA here is from genome assembly GCA_033782935.1 of Petrolisthes cinctipes. NCBI lineage: Eukaryota > Metazoa > Arthropoda > Malacostraca > Decapoda > Porcellanidae > Petrolisthes > Petrolisthes cinctipes. The sequence goes on from JAWQEG010004101.1 coordinate 17,778, forward strand.
TATTTATTGTTTGAATTAACAAAAACCCAGTAGACCATTTAGTTTGTATGATAATGAAAAACAAAAGCCTGAAAACACATTTGATTAGTTAGGAATTGAGGGTGAAATTTAGAAGTGAATACAGTAAAAATACTGTACAGTACAGTGCTGTGCTGTACTTATGCTTGCTACAGTATATCAAGGGTCTATTATACATATGTTATGGTGATTCTTTGGCATTCCATAATTTTTTCCTTCAACTCTACACTTTTCCAACAGTATATTTGATGGCATGATGTTGCTATTTTTGCTTGTGCAGATTTTACAGCATCAATATATCAATAAATAATACTGTAATAAAAATAAAGGAAGTAAAATTATATTGTCAACCTGTAGTAAATATTGATATTATACTGTACAGAAATCTATTTTATTTTACTGAAAATTATGGACAGAATATTAGAAATGGTAAAGTATCTTTTAAGCAAAATTGATCATAATGCAATTTCCACTACATTATTCATAGTAAATGTACAATAAATTGTAGAAATGATGTAGAGAAACATTAGTATTGTACTGATAATCTGATAATCATGCAACAAATCCCTGTGCTTTATTTTCTCACAGTTATTATATACCTGATAGTATAGCACTTGTTCTGTTTTCATTAAGTCTTGGTGCTTATCCCTTTACTTGAGTTCATCTTTCTCTTGGTTGTTGCTTACTTTTATTTCCTGACTTGAAGTTACTGAGTGAGGGAATATATATATATATTCTTTACTATGTATTAGGTTTCTTCTGACCACTGTTTTTTCATTGAACTCTCCTCTTTGAAGTGGAGACCCTTGTATTTTCTGCACTTTCAGCTTCCTTGAACTTAGATTTTCTTTTGCTAGCTTCTCCATCATTCTGTGCACTATAGTATTTCTTTATATCTGCATATTCATCTTGTCCTTTCCAAAAAAAAATTTCATAAAATCCCTTTCCTTTGTTCTTATCTTTTCTGTCCAACCATCTCTTAACATGTAAAGTACTGTACTTTACTGTACTGTACTTTATTCTGCAGACTATACCCAATGTCTGTGTTTGCATCTTTTGGATCAAATCTTGCTGTTGCTCCTCCTATCTTCCTCACTGTGCATCCTCCTCCTCACCTTCACTCACCTTTCCTGCTGCGACTAACCTTGATTGGATCAACCTCAAATGCCTGGGTACCATGCACAGAAATGACTCCACTGGTCAACGCAAAACCCGAAACGCCAACAGACAGCTTAAGGACATTGAATCCGGATCCCCAAACAACGTGGTAGACCTGATGGAGGTGCTGCCCAACATTGACGTCAGTGACATCATGGATATCCCCAACGTGTTTAAGTGTGATGACCAGACCTTGCCCTGTGACCACACCTCTAGGTTCAGGACTGCTACAGGATGGTGCAACAACCTCAACTTCCCCTCCTTTGGAAAGTCCTTCCGGGCCAACACAAGGCTTCTTAGACCTGCTTATGATGATGGTGAGTTAAAGTATTACTATTTGTAGATGTTCATCAGTGCAATAAGACTATTTCTAATTACAGAACCATCTGTTAGTTACATTTTGAGGTAGGTGGTGGTCTAGTGGGGAGAGTACTTGACTGGAGTCCTGCACCAGGCAATCTTGCCTATGTTCAAGCCCCCTGAGGTAGCTGTACGATGTTTTTCATTTATGTTATGCCATCACTGAAAATGAGCCTCAGGTTCCTACACCCCTGAGTGGATTGTTATAAGATGTGGATGTTGTCTTGCTTGCCATATATAATACTAGCGGAGGTACCCGGCGTTGCCCGGTTTTAATCGATAAATTGAATCTTGACATTTTAACGTAATGTTTACGTCAAGTTACGTCATGTTACGTCATAAAAACCTTTGCCGGTGGTGCCGATTCAGAATATATAATTTTGGGAGTGCAACCGGGTTTTTGTAGCGGATTTATAGTAGACGACGTAATTTTTACGTTGAGTTACGTCATACCAAAACCTTCTCCTGGTGATGGTGATTTAGAATATACAGTATATGGGTTTTGGATGTAGGTGTAACCGTTTTCGAGTTATAAGCAGACAAACAGAGACGGTTTGCCATTTTTAGTATAGATTTTCTCATTGCTGTACTGTACATTCTCAGATGTCTTCATCTCCTGTATTTATTTTCAAATTTTACATCTACCTTTGACCTTCATTTCACACGATACATATCCCAGCCTCTAGCCATTCCCCCTCCCTCCCAGGTCTGTCTAAGCCCCGACAGAACTCGCTGACCGGTCGTGGCCTCCTGCCATCACCCCGTCTCATCTCCACCAACATGCATAATGATGTCTCTGCCCCACATGTCCGCTACACACTAATGGTCATGCAGTGGGGACAGTTTATTGACCATGATATTATCTTCACACCTGTCAACAAAGGTAAAATGCAAATGATTTTAACCCCTTAGCAAAAGGACATTGAAAGATAACACATGTTTTTTTGCTGAAATGATGACATTGATAGAGTATGGACAAAAAAAAAAATGCTTGGGTAGCAGTAGTTACTAATGACTGTAATCTAGCAATTCAAGAGAAGACATATAGCTCCCAGCATATAGTGTACTGTATAATATATTACTTTTTACTTTATATATGAGGTGTTTATGTCGGGTGGCTCAGATAACATTTGATGATCAACTTGCACCTAACACACACACAGAATGAAAGCAAAATTATACTGATGCATGACTCTACTGTAGTTTCAAAGTTTGACTGAGAATGTGGTTTTGTATTGCAGGATTTCAGGACTCCATCTTGGACTGCCGGCGGTGTGACTCGCCCCAGACGGTCCACCCAGAGTGCTTCCCCATCACCATCCCCACTAATGACCCCTTCTTCCCTCCTGTCAACATCTCCTCTGGCCAGCCATTCTGCATTCCACTCACACGCTCCATGCCTGGCCAGCTGACCCTTGGTAGGTGAATGGGTTGGAGAGTAAGTGGGTCAGGCTAATGCCTATGTGGTGGTCACTTCACTGACAGTAAGTGTGGTACTATAATCAGATCAAGTCAACAAGTGAAAATATTGCAAGGTAATGTTGGGGAGGATTATTAAGCTTAGATTAACTTTGGCTAAGTTTTGATATAAAGTATATGATTTGTTTCAACTGGACAAAGAATTCATTGTTCATTATATTACAGAAATTGTAAACTTCTAAATGAGATCCCTCAAGGTCTCTTTCTTTTTATCTTTAACTCTGATACCTTGTTCCTTCTGGAAACTCACCCCCCAAGAGGGTGGGCATGGCAGAAGGTTCTTCCTCTTTCCCGTTTCCGACACTCCATCCTTATCCAATCAAGCCCTTTCCTTCCATTCACATTTATCTCCCTCATAATATTATACTCTTCCACTTTGGTCCCCCATCTGACTACCCAATCAAAGTAAAAAAAAAATTTCAGGTTACCGAGAGCAGATGAACCAAGTGACAGCATTTGTGGATGCCTCGCACACATACGGCTCAGACAAGTGTGAACAGAGGTCGCTTCGTACATTCAAGGTGGGTAACCAGTATCAAGAGGTACCCAAAGGTATAAATATCATATGTTAGGCTACTTACAACACATGTTGACTGCAGTTTACTTACATCAGGTAACACTAGGAGTTGTTGTACATTTGAGGAATGGGAGCATTTACTGTAATTAGAAATACTTTATCTTTCTTCGAGTTAGTTGCAGTGTTCTTGGAGATTGTTGTATATTGTTTAGTTTTTTTTTTCCTCATTTCTAATGTTAGTGTTTTGCTGTATATTTCTTGGTACATGTATAGTGTACAAGAGTATGTTAGCTGTTACAGTTAAGTTGTTATACAGTGCAATTTACTGTTTCTTTTCATTTCTGTGATGTATTCTGGGTAATTACAACTTTCTTTTGTTAAACCCCAGGATGGCCAGCTTAAAGGAACCACAAATCCATTCCGTGGGAAGCAGCTTCTGCCATTAGATGCTGAGAACCACGAGTGTCAGTCTGAACGAGGACAATGCTTTACAGGAGGTGAGTTTCATGAATTGGTCATTCTAGGATCTAGGTATTCCACTTTGCATAAAACTCGACCCAAATATATTAATTAAGCATCATAACTGGTGTACATTCATCCTACTGTACTGCATTAGACCTTGTGAATACAGGCCTTGGTGGTATGTTCTTTTTCTCCTTCAAGGAGGATGTGGGCAGTACCTAAAGGGTTTTGGTGCCCCTTTGGCCCAGACACTCCTTTCAATTTATCAACTGACTCATCTTTCTTTCTATTAAAATAATGCTTGCTGTCACTCTATCTTCTCCCTCTTTCTACAAAGTCTTCCAGGCCTAGGGCAGTCTTCTATCATCCTCAGATCTCATAATCTCATTTAAGGAGGGTAACAGCCATGAAATCCATTTTGTTTTGCCTTAAGGTGGGTTGAAAAGGTGTTGGAACTCAAGAATTTGGTCTATGTGATACCTGACACCGATTGTCTATGTTAAATATCTGCATTTCTATGGATATATAAACCATGGTGTTTGTGTTACCACATTCATATGCTGATGTTATACAAGAAAAAATAATTGATGCTAAGAGCAGTTCCTATTATGGAGGAGCATTTAAGATATCGTAGTAAAAATGCCATACTGCTCAGTGATGTACGACCCTTTGATCTTAACCATATACATTATCAGTTGTATTAAACACACCTTTCATTTATAGCAATCTAATCCTTACAAGACGTTTATTTTCAGTTTATTGGAGTCCTCAAAATAATAAGTATAACTGAGTGCACTTTTTATGAGAAACTGTTTAGTGCATTTGCTGTGACTTGTTGAACTTTGCTTCCACATGGGCAGGTGACACCAGAGCCTCAGAGCAGCCTGGCCTTGCAGTCCTTCACACCCTCCTCATGAGAGAGCACAACAGAGCCACCCTTGAGCTCAAGCGTCTCAACCCACACTGGACTGATGAGCAGCTCTTCCAAAATGGTCGAAGGATCGTCACAGCAGTCAACCAGCACATCACCTACCATGAGTGGCTTCCAAGAGTCTTGGGGTGGAATGCCATCAATCTCTATGGCTTGAACCTTCTTCGTGAGGGCTATTATCAAGGTCAGTGGATGGTGTACATTTTACCTGTCCATGTTCCAACATTATTGTAGTCTACTTTCATAGCTGCTAGTACTTGACTGTGTTTATTAGTTGTTGTTCATTTGCCGATATATAATTCATGAATAACAGGTTATTATTCAGGAGGTAATTTTGAAGATAGAACAGTTTGCTGGCATACTTGCATTCCTCTGAGACACTGTAATTATACTCTTCTCTTTATTCTTCTTCTTTTAATATATCACACAGATTATCAATCTATAATTTTATTACACTAAGTTTGTCTAACATGTACACCTGTGTATTTTTTGTACAGATTATGATCCTTACTGCAACCCAACCGTCCTTAATGAGTGTGGTATTGCCTTCCGCTTTGGTCACTCCCTCCTCAAGCCATCACTGGAGCGGATGGACAGTGTGTTTGCCAAACGAGGACAGCCTGTAAAGCTCAGTGAACATTTCTTCAATCCGGATCTTCTGTATGAGGCTGGGATGATTGATGAAATAGTCCGTGGGCTCACCACTGTATCAATGGAAACACTTGACCAGTTCTTGACTGATGAAGTGACCAATCACTTATTCGAAGACAAAAAGAAACCATTCTCTGGTCTGGATCTTGCTGCACTGAACATTCAGAGAGGCCGTGACCATGGTCTCCAGCCCTATAATGAATATCGTGCTCTCTGCAACCTAACTCGGGCCAGAAACTTTAATGACCTGCACAGGGAAATCACTCGACCAGTCATTGAGAGGCTAGAGCGAACATACGCCCACGTAGATGACATAGATCTCTTCACTGGTGGCTTGGTTGAGACGCCCTTACACGGGGGTCTGGTTGGCCCAACATTTGGTTGTGTCTTAGGTATCCAGTTCCGCAATCTCCGTCGCTGTGATCGTTTCTGGTATGAGAATTCTGACCCCCTGGTGCGCTTCACAGACCCACAGTTGACCGAGATCCGTAAGATGACACTGGCCAAACTTCTGTGTGATAACTGTGACAGTCTCGATGCAGCACAGATGTCCTCCTTTGACCTCCCTGATCCATTCCTGTAAGTAGGTGTTGTGTCCTAAGTTGCAGCTGCAACAGTTATACCATGCATAAAAATCCATCCAATATTTTCTAGCTCCACATTCCCCACTCCAGTCTACACCACCCAATGTAAAGCAAGTCTAACCCTAAGCCACCACCCACCACCTTCCCTTTCAGCAATCCACGCATGGCCTGCCGTGATTTGCCTGGTGTCAATCTGGAGCTGTGGAAGGAGCGAGTTTCATGCGGCGTAGGTCCTACCAACATCAACATCGGTGGTGCTGAACGTATCTCTCCCTGCGTTATGTGTACCTGTACTAAGGAAGGGGTAAGTGTGTAGTGGCTTATGCATGATTATTCATAGAAGTTATTTTTATTATTGATGCCTTGTTTAGTAAGAGAATTAGAGTGTAGAGGGATCTGTAAAGTGCAGAGATAAATGAAATAACCAGAGGTGAGAGACCAAGATAGAAGTGTACGGGACCTTGGACAATGCTATCTACCTATAACTCTTGATGCCTCGTCCCCTCCGGGAACTCCCCTCATGGGGGTGGCCACGGCAGAAAAGTCTCCAGTTTTCCCTGTTCAACACTCCCTCCTTACTATGTCAAGCCCTCCTCTGCCCCTCACGTTTCTCACCCTTACATACTCTTCCACTGTTCTCCTATCTGACCGGTGGTCTGTCTCTCACACCAGATGCCACAATTTCAATTCCATACACCTTTACAAACTCCATATCTTACTTTCTCTCCACATGTCCAAACCACCTCAATATATTACACTTTACCCTCTCAATCACTCCTCACTCTCATTACTTTCTCCATCCTACCTGGTAAGGCCACATACTCCTCTCAAGTAACTCATATCCACTGCACCTATTCTAGACTGGTGAGCCCTACTCCATGTCCATATGTCAGTGTTGGCAGGATTATACTTTTTCATAGTCCCCTTTTCACTTCCATGCTCACACTTGTACCCTTCATGATTTTTCCCAATGATCCTATGACCTGCCAACCCCTCTCTCCCAAATTTCTCCTTCCAGACTGTCATGTTTATATAGAACTGTTCCCAAGTACTTAGACTCCCTCACCTCCTCCATCCTCTCAGCCCCTAGAGTTATCTCACACTTAGTCCCAGTTGTCACTCCCACTCTATATGGTGTAGCAAAGTCAATCACTTCAGTTTGTGCCCTCTCAATTACCATCACCTTACTTTTGCCAACATTCACCTTCAGTTTCCTTCGTTTACACACGGACTGAAACTCATACACCACCCACTGCAACTCCTTTTCACTCGCAGCCATCAACACAGTATCATCAGCAAATAAACTCTCCACCAAGGACCAACTTACTCCATTCAGCCTCAGCTTGGCTCCCAGGCCATCCACTTTGGCCTTCATCTCCCTCATACAACCATCCATATAGACATTAAACAGCCATGATGACTTAATACACCCTTGCCTCAACCCTACACTAATATCAAAATTTTCACTCAGATCACCCTCTACCCGTACACATACTTTTGCCTCTCTATAAAAGGCTTCAATGCCTTCCAGCAAGCACCCACCAACACAATGAACAGTGCTAAGGGTTGTGAATAGTTCTAGGGGACCTGAACAGAGTCTGGTATTATCAAAAGCTTTACATTAGGTTGCCAAGATTGCACAGCAGAATAAGTTGATAAAGCACCAGCCTGACTCTACAAACAAAACTCTTGGAGATGAGGTAAAAAGTACTTCAGTAATACTGTACAGTATATATAAGAGGAAAAGGAAATCCATTGGCTCATACTAACTAACCTGATGGAACTGTGACTCCCCCCCCCCCCTTTCCAGCATATCCTATTAATATCCCCCTTTTATCTTTTCTCTCCCTAGCCTGTATGTCAGAGCCTTAAGATCGACAACTGCTTCCACCTAGCCCAGTCCTACAGCCGTGAGTCCATCCTGAATGATCATGTGTGCAAAGTCCAATGTGCCTTTGCTTTCCGAGCCTTCCCACAAGTGGCAGCACATGACTCAAACCAACTTGGCTTCAACAGTTGATCAAAAAGTATTGAAAAGTGAAATAAAGTGCCTTAGGATGTTATGGAAGCCTTTGTTTACATATGATTAAGAGGCCAATTAAGGATGAATGAATAAATATTCATTTACCAAATTTGTGTAAGGGAGTTTGAAAGTATTTAACATGTTGATACGTGTAATATAGTAATGTTTAAAAAGAGGTGAAAATGAGTAGATAAACATTGCCATAATTTAAATATTACCATATTTCAAAATAAGGTAAGTGCCAGAGAATTAGAGTTAGCAAAAATAATGCTGTAGGATGTGAAAGTTGGCACTACATATTTTTTTTTAATGCTAATTCATCTTATAGAAATATTGCAAGAAAAATTTAATTATATTACAGTATGTCACCTCTAACCTAGATATCGAAACATATTTATTTTGGATATGCAATGAAAAATAATGAGAATGGCTGTTTGCATGGTCGTAAAATTTCATTAACATACAACTTTAATAATCCTTATAATGCCATGCATTTAATTCCAGATAAATCATGAAATTAAATATCAGTCACATGCAATACTTTCTACTTCCAGGTAAACTTGTGTGCTGATAATAGTATAGGGATTCAGTTATAATTAGGATTCTCTGTGAAATACTCAAACTATCGTTATGTAAATATCTGATATTTCAGCTTAGCTGTGGTTTATGGAGTCCATCTTGTACTGTAGTAACACTTCACTTGGCACTTTTATTTCCATACACCGTAGTTGTGTCTATTTCACCTTTCTTTTATCATCACCTTTAAAGAGATGGTGGGGGTTTAGTCATGGCCTAAGTTAATTACCTGACTTAAGAAAAATTACACAATTTTTTGTGTGTAGGTCTACTGTAGTGTACAGGATGTTGTCTTCATATACACAGTAGAAAAGTTTGTTGGCAGGGAAATCACATTTTGAGGGTAGCCTCAGTAATCCAAATACAGTAGACTTACAATGCCCATTGGTTATGTTACATTCAAGAGGGTCGTGGTTAGTGCAGTGGTAATATTCATGTCTCGCATACCTGTGGTCTGGCGTCGAGATCATCAATACAACCTTGACCGAAGGGGTAGTGCTGCTCTAACTCAGTCGGTGAGCTATATTGTTGAATGCATTTCTATGATGACTACTGTGCAGTAAGTTAAAATGAAATTTTATGATCAAATAATGCAGTTAGGTTAGATTATGGTAATCCTTGTATACCAGATTTAAAAAAGCCAGAAAAATGTGGAATTACAGACACTTTTTATCTTGACAATAAACTGAATGTCAGGCTGCTACCAATGAACTATTACCATCTCTTTGGGGGTGAAACTTATAACTTATTTCAGTTTCGTCAGCTTTTCAATCATCCCATGTGGTTAGTTGTTAGGAAATGTACTATTGTATGTATTCACTGCGTGTAATCATATTAGAAACAATTTATATGTAGGTACAGTATATCCAAAAGTTAGGTATTTTCATTTGTTTTATATACAGTATATATTGTTAATGCCCTTGGCACCTTTTTTCTTTACCCACAATCATTGCAATATTTAATACAGTATTTTTCCATCTTCTTTACTGGTTACTGTATGATTGATCTATATATATTTTTTTCAAACTAGTATCCTTTCACTAGTCTAAACTTTTCTCAGTTTTTCACATATTGGAGAGAAAAGATTACACTATACAATATCTGGTTGGGTGGTGAAAGTGTCCTAAGTTAGAATTATCCATAAACTGAAAAGCAGATATGTTAGGTAGCTTGAGGACATACTTCATTAAAATTAATTAGAATATACATTACAGTATATTTTAGAGACGATACCATTACTGTGACAAATGGAGATAATGTCCAATTGTAATTATGTATAGTATAGGTTACACTTACTGCTTTATTGGCAAAGTATTTTACAGTCAAAGCCCACACCATAATTAAGCTGCAATTATTCTGCTGAAAGAGTAGCCAAGTAGGCAAAATTGTTGTAAAAGTACAGTCCTGACATGATAGTCACATATGCACCATAAATGAAGTGCAGTACATTAGTACTGTAGTTGCTTTCCAAACATTTTATATAAGTCCTATTCAGTACTGTGGATTCACCCATGATTTTCCTCATCCCTACACAGGTCTTGGATAGCTTATATTATAATTGTTGGCCTGTGATATGGAACAATCAATTAGGGATGATACACATGTCTTCAGTGTTGATTATATATGATTACAGGTTACAGATTATACAGTAATAAGGCAAAAGAAAGACCTATCTTTGTATAATGAAAAGTACATGTACACTGTATACCAAAATTGGTGCTATTGTTGCATTTTTTATTCATTATGTAGATTTATAAATCCAATCAAATTTTACATGATCATATACACACAGTACTATTGACATGTCTTCAGTAATGCAATTTAGTAAATCTGTAGGCTAGGACTAATTCAGGAACAGATTGCAATGCAATTCTGCATAGTGCACCGATAGATTATGCTAGTTAGTTTATGCAATACAGCAAAAAGTTACTCTATCAATTTCTGATATTTGTATTGGTACCAGGAAGTTATATAACTCTGCTACTTGAATTATCTGCTTAACAGGTTTATCAATATAATTTTTATGATGTATGTCTTGTATTATATGCCGGTGAGGTTGTCCACTGTGTTATGTATAGCACCTGTCTGGTACGGTATGTGTTACCCGGACCTCCACAGTACCCACTCTAACCTAATGTACCTATTTACTTTCCTTGCAAATATAGACCAACCTTTAGGTAATTAATACCTAAATTAATTTCTAATTAAGTGCAGCAAAGGTTAGGTAAGATGTGATATAGGTTAAATTGGTTCAAATAAGTGTTGATTGGAGAGCAACTATGGTGTTGTGAAAAAGGAAATACAGATAGCATTATATTAATTTACATGTCCTAATGAAAGTCCTGTAAATGGGATAGAAGGCACCAAGGAAAACATTGCCTAACCTGTGTATTGCCCTCCTCACCTTACTTCCTTACCTCTCGGATTTTGTATGTTACCGGCAAGTTCCACAATACAGTGTGGTCCATTCTCAGATAGGTTTAGCTAATGTAGCTTATTTTGGCTAGATGTACTATATCAGCAAAGTTTTCTCTTTGAAAATTTTATTAAGAGTTGAATTTTACATAAAATTATAATAAATCCTGTATATTTTTGGTGTTTCTGTGATAAGTGATGTGTGCAGTACTGTACCTCATTTTCACTGTTGATAAGTAAATTAAAGGAATTGTTTCACAGCGATATTTGAAAATATTTGGTGTAAGGATATTGGAACAAACATAGCTCTAAGCTATTCTCTAAATTTTCAATGGAGTTTGATATAAAAACTTTCTATAATAACATGGAATAGACTGGACAATATTGTTAAACTGCCACTCCATCCTCCATTGCCCTTGTTAACCAAAATTGGAATAGTTAAACTTAAAATAAATTGGGTAGGTGTAATTGAAAAGGTAGGGAGTAGCAATAGCAATACTTGTTAAAGAATATAATTGAAATAGGATCTTTTTCATTAGACACTGAATGAGAGATAGGAAGAGAAAGTGGTCACAACTACTGCATTCTGTAGCTCAACCTCGTCTTTGTCCACACTTTCTCAATCCATCATACAGCATAGTCAACACCACTGTGTTGTGAAGAATACATACAAATACAGTCACTTTCTGAAAGGTGGCACATAAAAGTACAGTAATCATTACTTATATGAACTTATAATTCATTTCCTGTGCCTAACCCTAATCTCACATTTATTGGCTTCACAATTGTGTCCAAACTTTAGACATGAGTTGAAAGTAAGACAGCAGTTAGTGAGAACTTTGCTACAGTAATGTTGTGTGTCTAACCATACTCTTTTATCAAATCCAATAGTAGATACTTAAAGCAGAATTTAAGAGAGCAATTGTTATGGCTTATCTAGTACTGTACCTATAATGTATAGTATATAATTTTAACCATAGATCACAGGGAATTACAGTAAAATTCAGTTGTCTTTGTGAATGTGCACAGTGAAGTGCTGTGGTGTCAGTGTTGCCAGTCAAGAGGTGCGACTTCGTCCAAGGGCTTGTGCCCCCCCAGCCCTCTCTTCCACCTGTCTCTTTTAGTTTTTCTCTTTCTAAAATGTGATATGTATTTTATTTTATTTTTTATTAAAAATACAGGCTAAAAGATGTTTCTTTGATGATCCTATGATAAGTCACATAATTTTGTAACATCATATTTTCAGCCTTTATTCATTCTACTTTAACAACTTCAATTATGGTTATATAAGTACTGTACTGTAATTAAGCTACAGTGTTATCCTATAGTAGATGCAGTGTATAACTGAATAGGCTACATAAGCTGTATCCAACATACTGTATTTCTGTATTTTATGTCAATCACAGGATCATAAAATATATATAAAAAGGACTAGCATCAGACCCTGAAGGACCTTATGTCACTAAAAAAAAAAAGGGCATGAAAATGATGGGGGGGGGGGAATCTGAACTGAACAAAATTGGATACTGTACTTGACTTATGGGACAGGAAGTTTGTAAGATGTATGATAGAGAACATGGGGAACTTGCTGAAATTAACCATTATCCACATAAAACAATAATAAATCATTATTGCCTTGTACACTAACAAGGTCTCATTCTATATTACAATTTGGGTTCTCCTCCTCTATCAAGGACAATTTACGCCCAACCTTGGGGAACTGTGACTCCGATATGATGGACACATAGACCTTGGATGAGGGCTTAATATCACATGGAAACGAAATATCAAAATCGTGAGGTCTCAGAACAGTAACTGGAATACCAGTATTAGTACCTATCAACTGTTTACTTGTTGATCCGGGAAGATTAGTATTTTCCATTTTCTTCATATTTGTTCTTAATGTAGGATACACTTCCCTCTCATTCCAAATCTTCTCCTTGTTTCTTTTAGGCATTTCTACCACACAGTGATTAAATATCACAGAATGTTTGTTGTCCTCGTAATTCCTGTTATTGGTCGTGTTCGTTGTGTTTTTCTTCATGTTATCATCCATCCATGTATCATCATTTTGCCTAATAGATGCTATAATTTCAATTTTTGGTCTTTCTTCTTGTGAAGGCCTCCTCATCCCTGGGCTGCCATCTAAGATAATTATGTAATCTGTTGTCTCCTCTTCCTCATCATTTGAGGCTAAGATTGAAGGACAAAGAAAATCTATGAGGCTGAGGCCAACAGAAGTGCGAAGGAGACATGCCAGTGTTAAAAAAGCCAGAAGCCATGCTGCAGCCATACCCACTATGAGTGCAGCCTGCCATGTCCAGAAAAAGTGAATCTCTTCTGGAAATTATTAAAAAAAGAAAGGAAAAAATATTAACAAATTATGTAATCTACAGCACCAGAAGATTTGCAAAATTTCTTAATGTTATGGTGCTTTCTACCAGTACCATGCTTGTTTTCATACCAAATAATCCCCCTGAGCTCGATGCTAGTTCTCATAATAGTATATTATATATTATGCACTTGATAGCAAACTGTAATCTGGTCACAATTGTTATCCAATTACATCTAGAGAAATGAATTACAACCTCATGATCTTACCATATTGTTATTGTGTTTTCTATTGTTATTTTCTATTGTAGTTACATATATTGTTAATTGAATTACAGCATTGTAATCAAATGCTCTTTTCAAACTGAATTAACATTAATGCACTTGGATATAAAGTAAATACACCAACCTCATGCACACTTGCCACATTTTTTATCATTCCATTCTGGAAGATGGGCCAGCCTGACCTGGTAGAATTAAGTCTTCATTAGTGTACAGTACATAATATATGTGTACTCACCTATTTCTTCTGATGATGTGAGGCAGGAGTTGGTGCTCAAACTTTTGTAGTTTTTTCTAGCTCCAATTGACAAATTGGAGGTACTGGTAGACGGAGGTGTCAGATGTGAATATGTAGGTGATGAATACGTGGATGGTGGCGTCGTTGATGAGGATATTCTCGAAATGAGTGAAACTATTAGATAAGGAAGAGAGGGCTTTGGTGATGCCTGATTGAGAAGAGTGTGTGATTTGTATGGAAGTGTGTACGAGGATGAGTGCTCAACTTTTTCGGTATCGGCCTTCTCTCCCATATCATGTTTCTCAAGTTCTTCATTACTTTGGTGTGGTATTCCCTCATCTTTCTCCCTCCCTTGAGCTGTACTTTTCCATTTGTTAAGTGAAAATACTGATAGTGGGACAATAGACTTTACATTGGTTGTCTTTTGGACTGAATGTTTTGGCCCCTGTGCATACCATTGAGGTGATCGCTTTGGTTGAATTTGTAAAGGTTTATGTATTGAAAATTTATCAGGATAAGAAGAAATGTGGCTAGTTTCGGTTGAGGTATGGAGAGATTGAGAGTATACAATGAAAGTGACAGCAAGCATCAAGTTGGTGTAGGTCATACACAAGACCAAGGTCATCTTGCATCTCATGTTTCGTTCCTGTGGATAAATACATGTGACACATAAGAGTTAAGGATGGTCAGTATCAGTTAAACGCAAGTCACCATACTGTAATTATGTCCTCCAAGCCAAAGATAAAAATTTTGGAGTGACTCTTAACTTTAGAAATGAAAAAGGTGGATATTCTAGAATCTAAATAAAAATCTTTCTGTACATGAGTGTGTCTGAGTTGCACAGGGGGTCCCCCAGGGTCCCAGCTGGAAGGTGGGGGGGGGGGGAGATGAGGAAAGGCCCAGTTGTTTCTTGGAACCAGCCTTTTTTCTTCTGAAACTGTTCCAGATCAAGACATTTAAATATTGCAGGCAAGCCCCGAGGCCCGAGACCACCTTAAAGGGTTTGGAAGTTTTGCAAAATAGGGGCCCCCAACCAGCATTTTGCCTAGGGCCCTCAAAGGCCTAGAAATGACCCTGGTATATACACAAGGGAAGATGGTATTTTGAGACCAACAGCTTAATTGCCTTTCCTCCCCAACCCCTTTACAGTATTTGACTTCAATGAATACCATACTGTACAGTTGGCCACAGGAGTTCTGACACAGGCTATATGGAAAGTGGAGTCATTATTCTGAAAGTATGGCAATGAATGGCCTACCAAGTGACTCGGTGATTGCCAAACATTTTAATATAATTGCAATCACAGTCTTACATTTTCTGTATACTGTTACCCCTTGAAAACAACAGTGTGTGTACAAATTCTTGTGGCCAATAATACATACAGGGTAGCCTATACCATATGTAATGCTCTGCTTGCTTGGTAATATTCTCTATACTTCCTGGGCCACCAAGCCTGCTATACTTCGTATACACCTGTGCTCAGTCTTGTCTGACTATGTATAACATAGTCTGTTTGTTGGAAACTTATAGTCGCTAATAAAAGAAATAAAATAATATTTTATAAACCTTGTTGAAATCAGGAATGACACCTTCCCATTACACATCTCGTATCTCTCTTATATTTCTCTTAAATCTGATGTCGCTGTCATATTCACAAAAGAATTTTGGACAAGAATGAGTGTTATATTTCTATATAAATCCTATCGATGCAGCAAAAAACAGTCCAATGCAAAAAGTGGTATAAACATTTCCAAGCCGTATTTTGAGTTAGACTCGCAATAACATGTCTTCTTTGGACTTTATTATATTTTGGAAAATATGTTTAGTTCAAAATTTAATACAGAGGCTAATGGTGTAAAATAAATATGCATTTACAGTACTATGTAATAGTCGGGCTACACGTAAATTAATAGAGATATGTCATCTTGCAAGTGCAGAGTTAATGCCTGCAGAGGACAGGTAAAACGAGCATCATGGCAGCCAATTAGAGCGCTCCATTCAAATCTCAGGCTGGGCTCACACTGGACTCGGTTGAGCGGCTGGACAAGACTGAGTAAACGGAGTATAGTATGGTGTATGAATGGCATGACTCTGTACGTCCTCATATGCGGTATCCCGTCTATTAGAGAAAATTGAGGTTAAACACAAACCTTATGGTCAAGTAGGATTGATTTATTGATTGCTTGATAGTAAGTGCCGCAACAGCGGGGTCATATAACGCCAGAAGAAGGTGATAAAGAGTTGAGACAGCAAGTAGGAAGGAAATAGAAAGGAAAGAGGGAAAGTTGAAGAACTGAAAGCTAGTGGCTGGGGCCGAAGGGGTGCCAAAACCCTTGAAGTATTCCCCACATCACTACAGGCAATATCCCCCCTCCCCCATGGGGTATAGTCAAGTAAAAACATCACTACATTGGGATCGAATGGTACCTGAAATTGCTTTTAGTTAACACTATACTGTAGGTGGCCGAGTGGTTAGTGTTCTGCTGGACTCATAACCTATAGATTGGGAGATCGATTCTTCTCAGGTGAGGGCCTGAGAATATTTACTCTTCCGGTTGGAGTTTCAGGCACTGACTATAAGGCCACCGAACGTCGTAAAACACCCTCGCTGGTACCATAACAGCTGCAGTATTTGGGAATTACCCTCACTTCCCTCCCTCTGTGGCTGAGTACCGGTTCGGAAGTCGTGACGTGTGTGTATGTGTGTGAGTACACTGATTAGCAGTTGACCTGGGCCACAGTAACAGGCTTGATGAAGCCTATGTCCAGTGTCGGAACATATATATATATATATATCATTAGCCATTGTGTTAGGATTAAGACAACTTTCAAATGTAAACGAGTAATAGAATAGTGCATGTTCGTGAATTTGTTTATGTGTTTTTTCACTCATCACCATGCAGTGTTAGGATTAAGATAACTTTCAAATGTAAACGAGTAATTCAAAGCATGTTTTGGCACATTTCTAGACTCCAAAGGGAAAATTTTGGGACCAAGGTTGGCGCCTAGACAACCGGAGCCCACAAAGCAAACAGTGTCTAGGCTAGACAAGAGGGTACTATAGGCTATTAGATTAATATAATAATACTGGATATGTTTTACTATGAAGAGATATACAGCTTTGAACCCCTGACACTATCCCACATTGGTTATAGCCATATAAATTATTTTGCTGGGAAAGAGTACATGTATCGGGAAAAGGTGGGTGAGCAATAATTATCATGTGGGTAGAGGAATGTTTAATCAACACTAAACAAAATCCTAGACTGCATGACTTTAAACCTTAGGGTTTTTTTTTATTAACTTTTAAGGTAATAAAATACATGTTACTTTTAAACTAAGATAAAAGATGTATTAGAAATGAAGATAACAGTTATTGTACCTTGAGTGTGGAGCTACCATAAGCCACGAGGCAGCATTTGCATTCTACCTTCTAAGCAAGGTAAAAGGTGACTAGTGATAGTGAGAGACGTCATCACTCACAGATGTCACTCTTAACAACACTACCATTATCTCATTCGTGTATCAGCCACTATCATTATCACCTCTCACTGCTATCACTTCTGCAGGCACCACGCAATGTCATGGTCACTCACCTTCCATCACATCATTCACATGTCACAGACTCGCGCTTCCAGCCTTCTTCTGGTAACTTCAGTTGAAGGGAATTTTCTTGTTTTTATTTTCAGGGCAAAGGCTCAATTTTTGAAGAGATAATATCTCTATTATGGGTGAGCTGAGTTCTTGTCTGTAGTCTCACAGTCTCTCACTAGTTTGTGGCTCTGTGCTGCTGTGCTGTACACCTCAATGATACATAGTAACTTCAGTAAGGAATACGATGTGTAGTGGAATATCTCGTACTTTACCGTAATAATCCAGCAGGTCTATCGAAGTAGCCTACTGTAGTCGTCAGGCAACAGTTTAACTGAGTAGGTAATACCTTTTCATAAGAGTGAGGGCTCTGTTTTATGGGATAGTGAGGAGGAATTAGTAGCCCTCCTGTTTTCACAATATAAGATTACTTCTGTTACCATATAAGTATGGGAAATGGAAATTAACGCAGCTGCATGGCAAATAACTTCTATTTCTATCCTAGCTTATTAACTTGATCGTAAGCAGTGCCTGCAGCTATTAAGATTAATGCTGTATATATAGTTATAGCCCAGTCTGTCTGGACCAATTGAATTTGTTATTTCTTTCATCACATCATGTATTGTTGTTAATAGTAGGCTACCTCTTGTAGATTTTAGTGGTCTTATGTTTTCTGTAGTATATAAGATTTAGTTCAGATTATAAGTCTCCTTATTAATTTGTTGCTCTGATATAGGCTATTTTAACATGTCTTTAAAGGTCGATCATACGTGTATTATCTGTTTAGATATGATAATCTATCTCTATGTACATTTGTTTTGCTTTTATGAAATGCTTTCGTAGATTAATAAGTATATATATTATGCTCTGCCACACACGTACCCCCTAACACTGTGCCCCCTAACCACAGAGCGTCGCCACCGGAAGTGGGTTGGCGGCCATGATAAGTTGCCCTTCCCCTCAACCCGCCAGCCTGTTAGCTTATGCCAGGGTAAGATATTATTTCATTTATTCGGTCTTTCATTGATGATATGGTATATTAACTACATTATAGTGACTCACAATATATGAATAAGTATTTTTTTAACCGATATATCAGTGAATGGCTGATTAAATATAAATACATTTCAGTTAATAGGTGAAATGAGTTAGATAAACAAAACTATCGTTGGCACTCATCCACAGTTACCTTCTTATAATATATATATACAACGTACTTAATCTCTATTATGATAAGTATTTTATGTTCACGTTGTTCAGTATGTATGTATGTATGTCACACTAGAGTAATATGTGTGTATATATGCATGTCACACTAGAATATGTGTGTATATATGCATGTCACACTAGAATATGTGTGTATGTATGTATGTCACACTAGAGTAATATGTATGTATGTATATGTCACACTAGAGTAATATGTATGTATGTATGTCACACTAGAGTAGTATGTATGTCACACTAGAGTAATATATATATATTTTTTTCTATATTATGTATGTATGTATATATGTCACACTAGAATAATATGTATGTATGTCACACTATAGTAATATGTATGTATGTATGAATGTCACACTAGAGTAATATGTATGTATGGATGTATGTATGTATGTCACACTAGAGTAATATGTATATATGTCACACTAGAGTAATATGTATGTATGTCACACTAGAGTAATATGTATGTATGTATGTAAGGTAAGTGGAGGGAGAGGGAGACAGATTACAGTTATATATATTTGTCTTGTTTAATAAACCAGTTTAAGTTTAATTTCTTTGCATAATTTTCCGTATGGACATTATCTTAGCCTTGTTAATTGATTTAACAAAACCTGCATAATTAGATAACAAGATACGATGCTTTACAAATCAGGGAAATGTCAATAACTGTGGATAGAAACATACTATACAAGTACGTACGGGAGTTGAAAGCGCGCGCCAAAGGGCATTTCAAAATGGCCGCCGAGCAGGCTGGCTGGCGACACTCCTCCCCTATCTAATAACACAGGGTCGATCGTTCTATTTATGTGTATAGCTCTGTGCCCCTAATTTATTAATAAATTACACACGTACAGGTCAAGACCATGGAGGTAGTATACTACCTCCATGGTCAAGACACTTTCAGAAATGGTCTGAATTAATGTGGCACTATAAATTATTGCTAACCTACTATAGGCGACTTGTTTGAATGATCATTTCCTACATAATTCCACGTGCATGTCTGTGCGGTATAATAAAAAGTGAAGTGTGCAAAAGCGTATTTTAAGTATAACTTTCAGCCTTCTTAATTTGCAAAAGCAAAATTAAAGTATAAGTTTTAGTCTCTTTAATTGGTTATTTGAGCTGAACGGCCAGATGTCCTCCCTACAGTTTTTGGAGTTTGGTAAAAGATTTGACTTATCTACAGTATGTGCTCTAGCTAAAAGTACAGTCTACTTAAACAACGTAGGCTTATAGCTATGTATTTAAAAGCACTTGATTATATGTTACGTAACGACTATATTATGGGATCCACCATCATGGGGCCACACCGAGCAGATATAAGAGCTGTTAATCAGCCGGAAAAGGATGGAGGTGATAGCTAAGGTCGGAGAAAAAAAATCCTTGTCAAGGATTTAAATACCGATGATGACACGATTTGTAGGTGATAAATATATAGATAACCTTAGAATACGTTTAACATGCTCATTCACTTTCTGCAGTAGCAATTTTGATTACATCCAAGGAAGCCTTCCCACAAGTTGCTATAACTGTTACCAAAAAGAATAATGATTACGAGTGACGCCACGTTGAACTTATCGCATGCAGCTGATTATTTACATTAAATAATTGACTATAAGCAGTAAATGCCAAGAAATAGCTGAGTATAGATCATATGAATTAAGCGTATCAAATAAATATACTGGAATATAGATTACAATAGAATTAATTATTTTATCAAAAGCGGTCATTTAGTTCATAGCACAGTGTTGCCAGGTGCAGGAAAATTTTTCTGTTTTAAGGAATTTTTAAAGTCCACAGGAGTACAGGGAAATTTCTACCAGACGAAATACCAAAAAGACCGTCAATGATCAACAGGAGTAAATAGGGAATTATTGAGACAAAAGGAATTTTTGATGTTGAAGTTGAGGTAAAAGTGAAATTCTGATATTGAAGTTGAGGTAAAAAGATAAATTCTGTTGTTGAAGTTGAAGTAAAAAGGGAAATTCTGATGTAGAAGTTGAGGTAAAAAGGTAAAAATCTGATGTTGAAGTTGAGGTAAAAAGGGAAAATCTGATGTAGAAGTTGGGGTAAAAAGGGAAAATCTGATAATAAAGTTGAGGTAAAAAAGTAAATTCTGATGTTGAAATTGAGACAAAAAGGTAAAAATCCTATAATGTTGAAGTTGAGGTAAAGAGGGAAAACCTACTGATGTATATAATAGTAGAAGTTAGGGAAATTCCGTCAATGAGAGCTGGCAACACTGTAACGGCCTTTGCGCAGTAGCTTGGTTGGCAGGCGGTAGTAGCAGAGTTCCATCCTCGTCATATTAACACGTATTTTGAGGCCGTGTGCATTATATATCATCACCACCTATCTAACCACAGGTAATATATATACCAGAGTGTATTATTATCAAGGTATGGAGGGAAATAAGGTACATAATGGGTTAAAATGAGGCATGTCCTTGATTCTCTAGTAAAGGTATGGTTGGGAGGGGGGGGGGGTAGATGAAATATTTTGCCTCGATTTTTTCCCGCGTTTTCGGCCACCATTGTTTGTTTGCTTTATAGCATTGTGGTGTAGTATAGGTATAGTTTATCAGGGGTTAAGGCTAGGAAGTGATAGCAGGGAATCTTTAATTAAGAAAATTCATACATTAAATGATATTTATTTGGATGTTTACATGAATTCAAGGTCTAGTTGCCATTTATAACTCGCTGCTGTAAATTGAGTTTTTTTTTTCAGGCTGCCACAACAGGATTTCAAAGTAACATATATTTTCGGTATATTTACAGAAGTACTAAGTACACTATATTGCATATTTTAGTATCATTACCCACTATTTTGGACCATTCTAAGACGCTTTTCATCTCTCGGAGATGCCCTGGGTAATTCTGTATAAGAGGTCCACGTGTTTTTTTTTTGTTTTTCCTGCTTATTTTTCTATATCAATAGCTCCGACGCCTCGTTCCCTCCGGGAACTCTCCCCTAGGGGGTGGCCACGGCAGAAGTGTCTCCAGTTCTCCCTGTTCCAACACTCCCTCCTTACTTGTTCAAGCCCTACTCTGCCCCTCATGTTTCTCTCCTTTACATACTCTTCCACTCTGTTCTGCCATCTGACCGGAGGTCTGCCTCTCACACCAGGTGCCACAAATTCACTTCCATACACCTTTACAAATTCCTCGCCTTGCATTCTCCACATGTCCAAACCATCTCAATGTATTACGTTTCACTCTCTCAACCACTCCACACTCAATACCAATTGCCTTCTCACTCATACCACATCTCTCATATACACTCTCATTACTTTCTCCATCCCATCTAGTAAGTCCACATGCTCCTCTCAAGTAACTCATTTCCACAACACCTATTCTAGACTGGTGCGCCCTACTCCATGTCCATGTCTCCGAAGCATATGTCAGTGTTGCCAGGATTATACTATTTCGTAGTCCCCTTTTCACTTCCATACTCACACTTCTACCCTTCATAATCCTCCCCAGTGATCCTACTTGTTCTATTCATTAGTGACCATAATATTGATCGGAAACCACTTGGTTTATACATATTCCCTAACCCCTTCAATTTTGGGGGAGAGCACTGGGAATCGGGGGTTTTGGGTGGGGGAAAACACGTAAATGAGCTTATTTTGCCTTGATACTGGTATGTTGACCTGCATAAATGTCGAAAAATTGAAAATCCGAGCCAAGTTTCGGCAAGACTTGGCTCGGCTTTTGCAATTTTTCTGAGGGATAAATGTCAAGATTTTGGAAATCCGAGGCAAGTTTAGATAATTAACCTAACCTAACCTAACCTAACCTGGGCAGACTACCGGAACCTAACCGGTGCACACTACCTGGACCTAACCAGGGCACACTACCGGGACATAACTAGGGCAGACCACGGCACAATATACAGTAGAAACTAGTCAGACCTCACCTGACCTAACCTAATCTGGACTGGGACACACTACCGGGACCTAACCAGGGCAGACTACCGGGACATAACTGGGGCAGACTACCGGGACATAACCGGGGCAGACCACGGCACAATATACAGTAGAAACTAGTCAGACCTCACCTGACCTTACCTGATCTAACCTAATCTGGACTGGGACACACTACCGCGACCTAACCGGGGCAGACTACCGGGACATAACCAGGGCAGACTACCGGGATATAACCTCATGTGTCCTAACTGCCCCCCTTTATTATCCTTAGCAGACTACCGGACTGGCCATTATAATTGTTGTACATAATTATTATTGCTATTTGTTAATAAAATATATTACAAAAAGGTTTTAACTCTTACGAGACTTGCAGGAAAATTGTGCAGATGATTAAATTTTCGAAGAAACCTGGGCCGTGATTTTGTATTCCGGCTGACATATTTGTTACATCGCGTAATTTGTTATTATAATCCATAGTAGCCTCCTGTCTACACTGCTCACTTATTTTATGTTTCAAAATTAGCCTATGATCCACACATAAATGAAAAAGTTCTTGTGGCTTAGCAAAATGCGTGAAAAAAAAAAAAGCCATACCCGCTGGAAGCCATGTTGGTAGTGTCAGCTTGTCACGTACTACTGACACGTAGCAGGGAAAATGGGATGGTGGAAAATTGCGGATGAATACAGAAGGTTGATAGATTGCATTAATAATAATTATTATAATACTATGAGATGAGAAAATAATTTATGAAATTAAGTGAGTAAATAATGAAATTATCTATATATAAATGGTGATGGAATTAAAAGAATATTGAAAGCGTCATTTAATTTTAAAAAATACATGATTTACGAGATGGCAACTTGAAGTAGCACATGAGCATCCCATCATGATGTGGACTACTTTGTACAGTGTTCAGTGGCTTATTTTAAAGAAGGACCTGGGAGAGAAAGACACCGTGAACGCTGGAGTCTGAACTTAGGGTATAGACACCGTAGACTTACTCCTACGTTGGACTTGGTCTTTGAAGCGCTACGCTGGACTTAGTCTCAAAAGCGGTCGCGATTTTTCGAAAGCCTATTCTGCCGAAAGTTAAGTGCAATCGCCTATTACATTCATTACACACGAACACACTACATTGTCCCCTACTTAAATATACATAAATTGTAAATATTTGCCGCGTGGATCTTATATACAGATTTTCCATGCACTGTTTTCGAGATATGCCCCGTTACACACACATAATTTGGAAATTAGTCTAACCTAACGTTAGACCACAGCAGACTACCGGGACCTAACCTGGGCAAACTACCGGGATATATATAACTGGTGTAAACTATCATAAAGTGACCGGGGCAAATTCCCGGGACCGAGCCGGTTGTGGTAACACTGCGTAGCCCAAGCCAAGAACACAGTACTTCTGTAATAATACAATATTTTCTTGTTTTTAAGGTATTATTCGGGCTGTTGTTCATAATCACTACCATCAATTCTTTACATGCACGTCATTACCTCATAGGTTATTTCCGTCGCAAATGCATAACTTTTGTAATACCACTACGGTATTTATCCAGTATATTGCCGTTTTGTAGCAGTGTTGCCACATCCGGCTAGGTCCCGGTAATTTGCCCCGGTCAGGTCCCAGTACTTTACCACGGTTAGGTCCCAGTAGTTTGCCTAGGTTAGGTCCCGGTGGTCTGCTGCGGTCTAGGTTAGTTCAGGTAAGGTCAGGCTGATTCCAAAATGCCCCATTTGATTATGCCCTATCTTGGAAATGGGGCATTTCTGAAGAAAATGCCATAGAAGAAAAGTGTCTTAGAATGGTATAAATTAGTGGGTAAAGAGGGTAGCAACATCATAATTGAAAACATACTGGATAATTACCACAACTACCCTTAATTGATTAAATTTTTCTTTATCTGTGGAGTGCACAACGGCCATATTCGAGCGGATGGCCATTCAGTGTGCTTGATTAATGTGCCTCAATTTCAAATTCATTACAATGGCTTCCCTCCCTTTCTAACGAGTGACCGTCTGTCCCCGAATGTATTCTTCAGTGCTGTTTTGAGAATAACAAAGCCAGTTTAGACTTTTTACATGCCCACGGAGTGTTACTGACGTCAGTGAACTGCCCCACGTGTAATAAATAGGATTCTATTAACACCACTAGTGCAAACATTCAAGCACAGTCTATAGTCATGAGAGATACCAGAAGGATGGAAGGAAAGCAAAACGGTCATGATCCCTAAAACAAGAAAGCCCAAAGTTAATGAGTTTCAACCCGTAGCTTTAACAAATATAGGTTATAAGCTACTAATGTCAGTGCTAAGAATAAGTGTTGAGCAAATAAGCAGAAATGATTGAGGAAATGAAAATCAAGCTGGGTTTACAACAGGAACACGAATCTAAAATAATATTTAACTTTGAGGCACTGTGTAGAGCAGTCATTTAAGAACAATTACACATCCTAACCTATCCACACACTCTTTAGTTAAGTTTTACACTAATATTCTATGAATGATTTCTAGTAACCCAGTCACCATTATCTCATCAGAATTGTACCATATACAGTATATAAAAATATAATGTGTTGATTTGTCTTTTAGTTGAAGCACCATGAGCGAGAGTCCACGTCACAGCGTCAATGGAGCGTCTCCTGTACATGAACGTTCCAGAGACAGAGACCCTTCCTTCTCACGCTCAAGGTACAAAGCTCTTCCATTGTCTTCGTTCTTAATATTATCTGAAATGATTTCTAGGTTTTTAAAAATACCTACATATGAAAAGTTCTTAAATTTTTCAAGAACACACTCTATGGCACAAGCAGGGGTTAAGGGGATGGTAGTGTTGGAAAATCTGAAGCAACAGTTTCCTCCAAACTATCCTAGGAAACAAATCATCTAAATGTTAATAATAGGAAGTCTGTTTTGTGATATAGTTTGGAAGATTCAGCAGTCCTCCAATTTACCAAAAAGAGGTTCTCCCCTTAAATGATTGTTGTCTCCCTGGACAGATCTCGATCCCCAGACAGGAGAGATTACAAGTACTCATCACGTCGGTCGTCGTCACCGCGCTACCGGGATGACCGCTACAAGAGTTGTGACAAGTATTCCTCTTCCTCGCGCCGCCGCACCTCTCGTTCGTCCTCACCAACGTACTCCAGAGGACGCCGGGGAAGGTACTGGAGATGGGGATTTGGTTTGGGGTCATTAGGTGTTGTGGAGTGAATTTTAAGTGTAAACAGTGAGGCTATTATAGTACTATACTGTGTTATATTTAATATTTCTGTGGGAGTCTGAAGGGTAAAATGTAGTTAGGCTAGTGCAGTTTAAAGATATGCTTCAGTAGTAAACTGTTATTGTTTTGATGACAACATACCCTAGAACACTCATATTTTCTCCTTTTATATATTCCACTATATTTAGGTGAGAATGTCAAAAGATGAGTGTAGAAATTGAAGTCAATAAAATGACGTTTGAGGGTGGTGCATATATCTTGTAAAAGGGAAATTGGGTTTAAGTGGCAATGTGTTTGTATTGGTATGTAGCATTGTTGACTTTTGATGGAGTTGTCCATTGGTAAATTTAGACCCCTTATACCTTTCTGATTGAAATTGATCGTGCTGAAAGACTGTACTGTAAATTGAATTTAAGAGGATATCATCCGCCAACTACAGTACTGGTGATAGTTTATCCTATAATGCTATTTGGTGTTCGTATATTCTTGTGACTCACATTCACAGTCTTAATCCCGATTTGATTGCAGTATGTATGTGCTGTAGGATGTATTATTTTTATATGTTTCGTATCAAGACCTCCAAACAATGAGAAACTTAACTTAAGGGCCAGAGTTATGTGATGTGATGTCTCTAAATCTCGGGCCCCATTCAAGGTCTCCGATGTCAACCCGACGTCGACATCATGGCAGCAGGGATGACCCCAGTCCCAGCAACTGTCTTGGCGTTTTTGGTCTGAGTCTTTACACTACAGAGCGGCAGGTAAGAGAAGGATAATGGTATTTGGTGGTATGTGAAAAGGTGCAGTATAATGCGTATATAAAGTTCATGTGTGGATTAATTAAGGTTGATTAAGAGATGCTTCTTATTCTGAATGACAGTAATGTGTAGGATTTTGAAGAAATAGAAAGTTTTGAATGTCTATAATGGTAAATAAAGCTATATTTTGTACTTTTCAATATCTTATACCTAGGATGTGGCATGAAAGGTTATTATTGCACAGGAATCGTGACTGCTCCATAATCTACATATTATAGTTTTCCTTGAACAGTTTTTTGCATATTTATGTAAGTAACTTCATGAGAGAATTTGAATTTGAATATAGAAAAGATGTACGGTACCTGTAATTGTGCTTGAACAATAAAGTTAAAAAAAAAATACATGAGAATAAGAGCTGCCACACTAAATTTGGGAGGTTATATAACAGTAAATTTCAAACACCAGTTAGCCATGGTGAAACTTATTTTGATTAATTCAACCGGTGCATTTTTATCCACAGCTCCACCACCTTTTTAATAAGTATGGACCCATCAATAAGGTGCAGGTGGTGCTGGATGCTAAGGTAAGTTGAAATTTATTTGTGTGTCGTTTTCTGTAGCCTATTTGTTCTAAGATTCACTTCACTTTCACAAATTTGTAAAATAGTGGATGATAGTGGTAGAAAACTTGTTAGAGACAACACTCATGATATGATGCAAATATCAACCAGTTTCAAGTATTGGGACTAAAATGGAAAAAAATATTGCAATTTCATAAGGAAAAGTTGTGTTTACAGTATGTACATTTGCAGATGCAGTAATTTTGTGTAGTATATATACCAGTAGTAAAGATGCTGCAGCTCACCCCAAATGGTTTCTCTGTTCTCTTCAGAAAGAGTGATTTCATGTCACTTCTCACTTTAGGTACCTATGCTCTTATAATGCAGTAGTTACAGTAAAAGATAAACTTTATGCAAAGAGATTAAGTATTCTGACTACTTTTACTAACCACAGACTGGGAGATCTCGTGGATTTGCCTTCATCTACTATGAGAATACGGATGATGCCGCAGAAGCCAAAGAGCAGTGCACTGGCATGGAAATTGATGGCAGGCGAATTCGAGTTGACTTTTCCATCACGGAACGTGCACACACACCCACCCCAGGCATCTACATGGGTCGCCCGACTTAGTAAGTAATTTTTTCTCTAAAGATAAAGTAAGTTTATCTGAAAATTCACTAACAATATTTAAAGTGAAAGAATCTTTAGTAAATATAGGAGTACCAGGCTGTAGTGCCTCTGTGTTCTAAGGTAGTGTGCAAAATGTCAAGGTGCTGTTTAGCTCTTTTTGTTAATTTCTATGTAAAATCTCACTTTAATGCAATGGTCATAGTAGAAAACTCGTTACAAAGAGATTATTTCATTCCATGTCCCTGGGAAACTTGATGGTGAGGCTGATGTATTGGCCATTAAGGAAATTGGGTAAAATTTTATGTGAAGTTTAAGGGATTGGAGTAATAGAAAAGTACTGTATAAAGAATTTTCTGCCATGGCCACTCTCTTGGATAGTTGTTAAATAAAGAGCTGTAGTTAATATTAATTACTCAGAAAAATATATGATACATTGCCTCCTCAGTTCAAGCTATGGTGGAAGGCGTGGAAGTGGCAGTGGTGGTGGTGGTGGTGGTGGTGGTGGTGGTGGCGGCGGCGGCAGTAGTGGTAGATACAGTGGTGGCGGTGGTAGTGGTGGCGGCGGCGGCGGCGGTGGCAGTGGCTATGGAGGAAGGCGACGTTCAACTTCACCAAACCACCGTAGCAGTGGCCCTTCCTCTCGGCGCTCCTATCGCTCTCGATCTCGATCTTACTCTCCACGTGAGTACAGTAGTTAGTCTGAGTTAGTGGTGTATCTTTCTTTGTGAGGGAGGCATTTGATTTTATTATTTTTGAGAGTTTATTGCATACTTATTTTGACTCAGGACATCAAAGATCACCATTCACTGTATTATCAAATGGAGGATACCTGTGATTCACAGTCTAATGCTATCTTATTTGTTGCTTAATTCCATAATGCCACCCAGATACAATGATCATGAACAAGCTCGTGAAATTCACCGACATTCATTCTCCCTCCCTCTCCCACCACCTTGCTCTCAAGACTAATGTAAGATACTGAAAGATCTCCAATTTTCTGACAGCATTATCACATCAAATGTGCTTAGGATTCCTTACCATTTACCATACCTTATTTACTCATTCATAAGCTGTGCACTATTTCTTTAGAAAGGTGGGGGAGGGCAGAGTTTGGGATGAGGCCTATCAATGACAGGAGTTCCCTGAAGGAGCAAGGAATAACCATTATAGATAGGTCATTATCACGTTGCTGCTGTTCCTCAGAATTTCCTCTTGACACTCCACACATCCTCGTGGTTTTCGTACAGCATTATATTCAATGGTGTTTATTTCTATTTTATGCGAGACCCAACTTGAATTTCCATTGTTTGATGCTGTTGTGTGTATCATGTAAGTGCTGCTCCCCTAGTATAAATGAAAACTGGCTCGAAATGCTTCTTTTTAAAGTTACAGTAATTATCACGTGATCGTTCTGTTTTAGAGGAGGAAGAAAGTCGTATGGAGCGGACTTCTAGATCTGGCTACCAACACTCAAGGGGAAACAATAAACGAGGTTTTTAAAAGCAATTTTTTGTTGGCACTTGAATGATGCTTTGCCATTTTCATGTTTCCTCTAACGTCTGTATTTTTGTTTATCTTGGCCCTATAACATTGTCTTATGGGTCTTTTCTCATCTGTTTAATCTTATTTCTATTATTTATTCCAGTGAGCTACTAAATAATTTTAAAATGTTAATTTGTCTTCAGATTCATGTCTCTTCTATCACTTACCTGATATATTTTTGTTGAAAGTTCATACAGCCCTTATTGATACACATGTTGTGGAGTGTGAAGAGCTCAGTGAACTATTCATTAATGACGAGTAACTCAAACTTAGATAAAGTTGGTTCAAGTCCCTCGATTCTATGTATGTGTGGGTTGTAACTTATATAAGAGTTGGGATAATTCTTTAAACAAAGGGTCAATAGTTAGGCACCCTTAGTGGTAAGTGTACCACAGAGTTGTGAAGAGAGGTGTATATACACTTCACTATGAATAAAGTAGGCCTATACCGGATACTCTTGTGGCCTAAAGTTTGTACTCTCTGTAAGTAATGGGTTCACATGGTGCTGGACCCTTACAAGTTGCTGCTTAAGGAAGTAGTATATTGTTGGTAAATCTGGAGCAATTGATTCCGCTGAACTATTCCCAGCAATAAGGACACCATTATTTTTGTTAGTCTGGTCCTCTTTCCTGGTATACATTGGAGGAATCGAGGCGCTCTAATAAACCAAAAGTATACTATCCCCTTATCCCAGCACCAGGACAGCTGAGAATCTTACTGGTTGAATTTTCACACCAATAAGGGTGAATCACCCGGTGAACTCACCACTCAGGGTAGAAATAACTTTTGGCTAGACTTGTACATATTCCAGGTTTGCATCAATATGATCAAGAAAGAATATTTTTGAGAAGTCATTTGATGTTTGCCACCAGCTGATAGGTAATACCTTGCAGACACACCTTCATGTCCCAGTCTCCCAATTCCCTCCATTAACAGTATTCTTCTTTCTGAAAGCTGGAAATTACAGGCTGAATTTTGATGTAATTTGTGAAAATGACCATTACCATACCACTTCTTTAATTCATACATCTTGAACCATGCTTATTTTGAGAAAATTTTAGAATACTCCTCATCCCTTCTTTATATAACACATTTTTCTTATTGTCTGATACTGTTCCATATAAATAGTTAACTCGAAACTGTTTTTTCTGAAAGATAGACTAATCGCAAGGAATGAAGCTCATGCTAAGTTTTGTACTTTCCCTTTTTCTTCTTTTGTTGTAAATTTTACTACTGTAAATGAATAGCTACAGTACTGGATATTAAACAAACATGACACCTCTCTAACCTACAGCAGTAAGTGTCATCTTTACCTTTGTTCTTATCAGAGCAATGCATGCCTGTTTCCCTAGACAGTCATATTTTATTTGTTCATTTCATCTAGATCACAAAACTTTTCATATCTCATTGAGCTTGAAATGGGAAATGTAGTATTGATGATGATGATTATGCTATTATGTGTTTTCCCTCAGCAAGGTTAAAGGTTAGATTACCACTGTCACCAGTAAGCTAGAAAAAGTTACTGTATTTCTCTTTAAATAATGGGTACTGATATTTATAATGGTTTTAATCATAATTCATTGGGTGTTACTGTACCATACTTACGTTAGAATGTTATAGAAAATTAAAGTGAGCCTCAGTTGAATGTGTTTCTAGTGCAGTTACATAATATAAATTTTCAGTTTGAAATAGTCGTAGGGTGTGATTTTCATTTACGTAACAAGCAGTGAAGAATTTGTTATTGATTTGGTACCAGGCACTAGAACTCAAAATAATTTCATTATAAAGAACACCCATCATGAATCTTGTGTACAATGCGTTTCTTTCAGTGGAAGGGACTACTTGTACATTCATACAGTGCTTCCAGGGATGTGGGTAGATTGTTGAAATTATTCTAATTTCTCTCATGGTATAGTTGCCACAGTAGTTTACGGATATAATTACTTAATGATAAAGAACCAAAAGTTAAGAACCCAAGATGTTTTAGTGGCTGGTACCATGTTCTATTTCAGCAAAATACTGCTACAATTTATTTTATATGTATATTGTGCATAATTTTGTCCCTTTTCAGGTCGCTACAACCGGTATTGAGGTGTTGACGTACCATGTAGTGTTAGGTGTAATCAGGTCTTGTACCAAGTCACTCAAAGCAATAGTTAGGCTGACAGGTTTGTTTTTCTAAGATCACCATGCTAGCAAAGAAAGTTTCATAAGAAATAAATGCAGTACAGTATTTAGGAAAAACATGACATATTCTGCTCTCAGTGTAAGTTGTCATAGTCCCTATAGTTGGAAGAAAGCTACATGTAGGATGTCTGAAATTCCTCCTGATGTCAGTTTGCTGCAAAGATTAATTATCCCTATCAGTGGGTTAACCATGCGGGCCTGTTTGTACCACCTTACATTTGTTAAATTGTGTGTATACTTTTTATGACAGTGATGAACAGTTGTACTCGTCATGAGTGGATAGTAGAATTGGGAAATGGGATATCCTTTCGTACTTTATGCATAATATGCTTCGGTTACAGTATTTAGTGTATTATTTCAAACAGTAATATTAACATTGATGCATTCCCAGTTTCTCCCTTAACACTTACTGACTTTGGAATTGAGCATTCAGTGGTATTGCATATAAATTTTGTGCTACCAAATACTAATGATTCTTATTTATTTCAATCAATGTAATTAAAAAAAGAGTCCTGTTAGTGTATGCATGTTTTGCTTTGACTTACTGGAAATTGTCTACATTTCTTATCAGGAAATCTTTCTCATCTTAAACAACTTTTAGTAAGCCTTGGGATTAATACATATGGGGGGGATCTCTTGAGTGTGATACCCAACTAAAATTGAACATTGTTAATGTGATACCAGTGAGTGAAGAGACTGCATGTCATCCTCAAATTGACTCATCTTATTAACTGGCAAGCTCACATAACTCTTGAGTATTGTAGGGTTTAAATATTGGAAACATTCACATTGATTGTTATGGGTTTGTACCATACATATTCATACAGTTACAGCAGTTGTGAAACACCAAAGGAGTGAAAAACACAGTGCATTTGTTTGTTTTTAGTGAGTACAGTGATAGTAACATGCTTGAAAGGGTTGGTCAACCAACTTTTGTTCTTGATTGTGGTTTTGGATTCATTGGTTTCATACTAAGATTTATATAATTAAGGATGTCTGTAATGTAAATAAAAGCATTAAGGAAGCACACTTTGAGAAGCAGTATTTATTCTTTAATGACATTTCACTGTTGCTTCATCAGGCTGCATTCTTTAGAAGAATAATGACACTAAAGATTTCTCATTTGTGCACTGTGACTGCAGTATAATTTCGTACATGTGGAGTTTTTTTCAACTACTCTTGCCATACAACCATGAGAGCAGACAGTGTCTCCAGATAACTAGATTAGAGTATACAGTTTATACTGAATGCTTTTTTTTTTTTATTGTAATGGATGGAACCAAAAGTGGAAGTTTGTGTTGAAAGACAAATTGAAAAGTACAAATTATAGCTTGTCTTGCAATACAAATCACTTTTTTATATTTTTTATCAGTACCTTTTCACACTGAAGAGAAAACCAGTGATGTATGGATCTTTTCAGGTTAAGTTTGGACTAAGCTCATAACCTGTGTAGGTTTGAGAAGGCTTGGGAATATTCTATAATCATTTATTCATTCCAAAGCAAGAGAGAGAGTAGGCTGAGCCAAGACATAAGACACAGTTCATAGCTTTGGGTTATCACTCCTCTTCCAGTGTAAAGGAAATCAAAGCCAAGGTTGAAATAAGCCCAAGAAATAATGCTCTTTGGTAATGTAGTTCAGATTACTGTAAGCCCTCTGTGTACTCCTTGCTTATGCATGTATGCCATGATTGTACACCCACATTCAGTGTACACAGGGTGGAATTTATCTTCATTATGTATTGATCTGACCGTTATAGTCAATTATGCTGTATTGAAGTAGTACTGTTTACCATTGAAAATTTGGGTTTTAATTCTACCATTACCATTTTGTCAAGACCTCTTTATTCGGTTTCATAATACACAGTGCATTTCAATAGCCCATAACCACAGTTTATAATGAGGGCTTACCTAAGTATTGAAATGATGCATGTGTGGATGTCTAAATAATTTGACTCGAGCTTAAGACTCAACAGATTGCTAGCGAGGGCGATGAAGTCAGACTATACTTCGTGACTCTAGATATGCGTGAAAATTTCTATCAACACTGGCTTTTCTCTTCTCTGTGTTGGTTGTCAGTAAACAGTTTGGGCATATGATATTACCTGTCTGGTCATGTATGTGGTGCCAATCTTTCATGACATATTAATCAGCATTATAGTTGGTAAGATGATTATTATGGAGTGAGTGTCCCATTTTCTCTTGTGTATGAATAGGCATTGAAATGTGTGTTGTGTTTGCTATAGTGTTTAAAGGAGGACCGGACCTTATGTACTCGGATTTTGCATTAGGTGACATGTACTGTACCTTAGAATCTGAGAAGTTGCTTTTGGGAATATGACTTTAGGGTAACTAGACAGATCTGAAAGTATGAACAAACTTGTATAGCTTATGTTTACATATTGATGCTAAGAGCTCAGTTTGTTTAAAGTTAACATTGACATTTTTGTAGGGCTAACAAGTAACCTAAATTAAGTAGTTTCATTCAGCAACATGATATTTTTGCACTGTTACTTAAGTTTGAATGACAGCAATGTATGGTAGTGTATTTTTCTAATGAAGAACAATATTTATGTTCAACATTATGTAGCTACTTGTAGAGATGCGTGCCGTTGTATTTAGAAAGAAAATTAAAAACTTGAGTTTTGGTGCTTCAGCATACAATAAATAGACCTTAATGCTTATTTCCTTTTGTCATCCCAAAGGCTTGAAGAATGGAGTAGTGGTGAAAATTGGAAGATGAAAGGGAGAATCATAGTGAATCAGAAGATTAGAAGTTCACCCAGGGGTCATTAGGGAGAAGAAGAAGGTGTTCATGAAGAGGGAACACAATCCGGATCTTTTGCAAGCTAGAGTCAGAAGAAGTCGCAAACGAATCAGAATTTACCGAGAGGGGGCGAAGCAGGCGAAGGTTCGGAAGAAAGAAAATGCGAATGGGAGAGAGTGAGTGAGTGTGAGAGGGTTACGTGAACAAGAGAATGGAGAAGGAAAGGAGGGAAGTTTTCTCGAAGCAGACATTCTAAGGTCGTGGCAAGATTGCAGAAGAATTTATCACCATATCAAAGTGCAACCAAGTGAGCAGCGCAGAGGTAACCACCATCCTGTTGACACCCTTACAGTACGACCCTGTCATATCAGTCACCATTCGTTTTCAGTTTTCTGTTCCAATAATGGCAGGTTTTTATCACTTGCCGACAAGGGCACTCAATTACAGTATTCTTTCAACTCAATACTGTAGCAGTCTGTTTGCTCTTGTTGCATCACTAATTGGGTTTTTGCAAGTACTGTATAAGAAAGTGGTTATGTCTGCCACAGATTGATTGATTCCCTTTCGACTCCGTCTGACAATGATAATGCAATAATTAGATCTTTTGCATAACTACATTTGCAAGCCTTTTCGTGGCTTTTAATGTAAAGATTGACCAGTACGATTACAGTAATTAAGAAACAAATTTTCCATGGGGAAAAAAAAGTGTTGTCAGAGTAATATATTAATGCCGTTATTTTTTTTTATGAATCCTCCTTGACTATTGTATCCGAGTTTTTGTAATAAGTGCAAAAGTCACATGTGATTTGTCCTTCAGACTTCATAAGCTTCATAGAAAAAGGAATTTTGCTGCCAGTAATGATAAATAATAAAGTATAATTCTTTTCAGATATTGGATTACTTTGTGCTATCTCCAGAAGATATTTTATTCTCGTGAATCGTCAACTTGAAGAATGTTTAAGTCTTGGAATCTGCTCCAGAATTTAGCAACTCTATCCATGGCATGAAGACCCAGAATGTACTGCTTAATTAGATTAGTCGAC
Organism: Petrolisthes cinctipes; assembly: GCA_033782935.1. NCBI lineage: Eukaryota > Metazoa > Arthropoda > Malacostraca > Decapoda > Porcellanidae > Petrolisthes > Petrolisthes cinctipes. The sequence continues at coordinate 53,265 of JAWQEG010004101.1, forward strand.
TATCCATCTATATTACTGAAAAAGTATTTTCAGGTCTCTGATAGTGCCAAAAAAAAAAAAAAAAAAAAAAAAAAAAAAAAATAACAATACATATATAGGAATGAGTGCAAATTTATTGTGCATTCAGGACAGTACCCATATTTGAAGTGTGACTTTGACAGAAGTAAATTTTGAAAAATAAAAGAGCAAGTTGCTGCATGGTGTACTGAGATTAGATTTAAGAAGTTCTGAAGCTTAATATTGGTATTTATATGTAGGTGAAGAAAATTTATATATGTGGTATCATTAACTACAAAATAAATTAAAGCATTTCAAACAGACACTACTGAGATACACAATTTCAACATTAAGGCATTATATCAATGCTTATCATTTTGATCGCATTCCACCATAATATCCCAAATAGGTATAAGGTTGTGTCTAGAGGTAGAGTAACATCAAACTTCAGAAGGAAAGGTCAAGTTTATGGTAGATTCAGGTGTTGGTTATTATTAACATTATGTAGTCGGTTCATAGTTGAGATTAGTAGTGACTTACCGAAGTGAGGAAGGCCAGCAAGGAGACCGGACTTGACCCACCCAAGGCCAAGGATCTATCAGTGTATACCACTTCACAGGATGAGGTAAGCTATGTGTGGAAATATAGAATCCTTTGTACACAAATGAACTTGATGTGATGTGCATGGTCAAGATAATTACATGGCTTCTTGTATGTTTTACAACACTGAGTGTATTTTAACTTACTTTGCATAAAATAGTTCAGTCAGTAAACTACTTTTGAAGAATAAAACATTAATAAGTTTTCAGTTTGAACTTTTGACAGTTAATTTTAAAACTTGTATAGTAATGTACCTTAACTAAACTATGGGTACATACATGTAGGGGTGTGTTATGAGTAAACAAATTAACTGAATGAACATATTACAATGTCTCAAAACAGTCCTCAGGTGTCTCACCTGTCATTAATTTATGTGCAGATGACTCTAGGCCACCTCGTCCACAAACATGCTGATGTTGTATCTGGTAACAGTTGCAGTATGACCTGGACTGAAATTCAGTCGTCTGCTTGAGCAAAACAGACCCAAAGAAAATTTGTCGCTATGCAGATTTAACTGTTTTAGAAACTATATCATGCATGTTGGTGAATGAGGTGGCCTCGATTAATCTGCTCGTAACTGTACATCCAACCAGGTACAAAACTAAATGTTTTATCTTCAATATCTGGTTGGGACCTTATACTTTTGCCCCTTACTTTTACATCTAAATATAATTATTTTCAGCCACACTAAATAATAATTGCACAGAATTTGTGCGAGGTTTGCTCCAGGACTGTTTTATTTTTTTATTATTTTTTACATTGTATTTTTAATTTAATTTTTCAGAAAGCAAGGCAGGAGAAAATGGTGAAAACAGTGAAAGTGAAGCTCTAGCTGTCCTGGTGCTATACCTTGTCAGCTGAGTGGGTGCTGTTCCACTTTCAAGATGATTCACTCACTTTCATAAGCACTTTCTTTGTGTGTGACTGACCAACTATTGACATACCACAACTCACTTGACACACCAAAGTATTACTTCAGTTGGTAAGTTGAAATATTTTGTATTTTGTTCAGTTGATGATACATGACCACAGTGTAATCATTTATCATTGTAGTGTAATAAGCTTGGGGAGCGTAGATCTTTCATTACGCCAAGAAATTACTTTCAAAGTATTCATTATGTAGCTGTGAAGAAATTCTTATCAAAGGAAATATGCATCTGCTGCCTTACAGAATGGTAGGGGAATAAACATTGGTTTTGTGTGATTTGTCCTATGTTATAAATGACACTTCACTACTAATATACTTCGATCTCATAGTCCAGCAGAGTATATACTTCCCATGGTGTAGTTATATAGTGGTATGAATTTCTTATTGTTTTGCAAATGTTATTCATGCTTCAGAGACTAGTGAATAGATTTAGTATATTGTATTTAAGATATAGACTTTCTTTTTAATAATTGGTAGGTAGCGGTAATATATTAGCAAACTCATTTATTTACTTTTTTTTTATGCTGGAAATAAATGAGGATGGACAAATATAATTATTTTTGTTTGTTTTTTATGTTATTTTTATAGGACAGGTCTATCAGTCAGATTCTCAATACGACATGTTCCCTTGCATACCCGCTTCGACTCAGGTGGGCGAGAGACTATGGTATATGAGTGTACTACACTGCAGTTTTGGATACAAGTATTCATACACACGCTGTTGTTTTCAAGTCTTTACAACATACAGAAAATGCAAGAGTACAAAACTACAATACAACGTTATTATTATTATTAAGTACACGCACACACCCACACACGAGGTCTGAAGCCAATGGTTTCTGGACAACAGCCAACCCAAAGAGTCCATTGGTTCGAGATGCTGTGTGTGGCCTGGTGATGGTTTGGGTGGGCTGTCGTCCAGAAGCTGCTGTTTCAGTTCTCGAGCCAACTCAGGTGTGCTAGAGATTGTAGATTGCCAGTGTACAGAAATACAAATAACACTGCTGTATTGAATTATGTTTTAATGTGTGAAAATGTACTCACTCCCTCATTTATATAATTTATTGGGGGAGTTTATTGTCTCTTGGTAATTATTATACAATCCACGACAGATTACACCAAAAATGGTTACAGCTAATTGATTTTAATTTGTATTTTCTTAAATTTTGTAATGCAGTCCAAAACAATATACTTAACTGTACTTTATTATTTTTTAAGGGGAGATTCATTTGTTGGTGAATTCGAAGGTCTGTGATTCCTCCAAACTATGACACAAAACAGATCCCCTATTAATACCATTTAGTGTGTCTGTTTTCTGGCATAGTTCGGAGGAATCAATAGCCTTCCAATTTACCAACAAGAGAATCTCCCCTTAACATGGTTAGAATGTTGCAGCTCACTCGTATATAATTTTTTTTTTAATGCAATGCAAGACAAATTATACCAAATATTTACTTCTTTGCAACTTATAAACACTGGAATATGTGTGTGTGTGTTTTTACTTATTTATAACTTTTAAACACTGGAATGTATGCTGTGTGTGTGTTCACTTATCTGCAACTTATAAACATGGAAATGTAGATTATATTATGGATATGTTAAAGGGATAGTATACTTTTGGTACATTAGCTGCATCTCGATTTCTCCAAGTTAGGCCAGGAAACAAACAGGACCAGATGAATAAAAATAATGGTGTCCTGTTGGTTGAATTATCCCTGTAATATTACCACCCAGAGAGTAAATCCCACTATAACCTAAATTTCTCTTACAGTTACCTGGTGATAATTTTGGAGTGCCAGTTCAAGTGGTTATAAGAAATCTCCCTAGGCATCAAATTCAACTCCCAATGTGAACTGAAGATGGCATTACAGACAAGACCAGCAACCCAACCAATGAGATGTGGAAATCTGTGATGGTGAAGGTGGCATCTATACACACACACATCTGAAGGTGTTATCTTGCAGTGCTGTATTGCTGATGGTAAGTAAGGGTTAATGCTGATTATACAGTACAGTAGGCCCTCGATATAAGATGAATTGATATTTATGGAGCCTGATGTATGTGCTCAAGATGGGATGTACACACATGTTATCTGTCTGCCTGGGGAGGGACAGTATACACACTACCATTATCACTGACTCAGTCCTTACACTACACAGTAGGAGAGGTCAGTCAGTTGTTGTTGAAGTTCCTCAAGCTGTCTGGCCGAACAGCCCCGAGGTCAGTCAGTTGGTCCATCTGTTTGTCTTTCCAAACATTGAAGCCATTTATAAAAGTTTCTAGTACAGTACATCTTCCTATAGTTGACAAAAAGCTTGCAATGTAAAAAATTGCAAAAATCAAACAGTTGATTAAATGTATTTAATTAATGTTAAATAGTCAGCAGGGTAAGTACATTTACTCTTCATTTTTACCCAACTTACCTCCATCATTTTACGGTTATGACTTAAACACACATAAGTAGAAACATTGTATAATAAGAAAACGTCATTCGTAAAACTCACTTAAATTTTTATATCTATGACTCGAATGCAGACTGGCATTGCAGAGAGGGTGGGGGTTGGTATCCGAGGCAGATAAGAAGCTACTGTGGCCCTGTGGGGCCAGCATTGTCACTCAATGCTGTCGATGGAAATTCTCACATCTTGTTAATGGGCTTCTGCTTCTTTCAAAAATACTTCCATCTTGAAGAATCTGATCATTCGTCTTATATTGAGAGCCTACTCTTATTGGAAAACCATGATAAAAGACAAAGAAAATATAATGCAAATAAAAACCAGAAAAAGATATAAATACAATATTTATTCATTATATATGGAGTACAGTATTTATTTTTAAGTGGCAAAAGTATAGAGAGAATTACTGTCATTATTTTGTGTGCATAACTTTACAGAAAGTACAGTAGGTGAAAGAGTGTTGGCAATTTATTAACAAAAGAACGAGTTGAATATATGACACTTACATGTACTTTATTTGTACTGCAGGTTGTGCAGGACACACACTTCAAAGTGGAACCTCATCACTCACTGACATCACTCCAGTGTCCGGTAAAGGGTGAGATGATGATTATTATTATGAGGACATCACACAACACTTTGATATCTGGCCATTTATTCATTCGTATAAGTAATTCATTTAATTATCAATTTATTTATTTATTCAGTGGGCCGTATGCAAGAACATTGGTGTGTGTGTTGACGATGGCTCTGTTGTGCGTTTGTCCATGGAGTCATCGTATGTGGAATCAGATTTTAAACATTTTGACTCCCAACTCCAGGAAATTTTAAGGTTGTGAATTGCCCTATTTTTCACTTCGAGTACCGTACACGAGAATTGATCACACATGAAGGAGTCCGAGTTGAATATATTTTTACTGACTCAGACGAGGTACTCCTGATCATATGCACCACGAATGTGGTTCTTGAATATGGTCCATTTATTCCTATAAATTATGTAACAGTACTCGACTCATATTTGGTGTGATATAGTCCACTGGTTAAGTTGTTTTTTTTTTTTTTAAATATTGTGGGGGTTTGTATGTGGTAGAAGTGTATCCCGTTGTCCCTCTTCCCCTGTGTTTGTCAAAGTATTGGCAATATCTTTAACACAAGATCAGACCAAAGGTTGAATTAGAAGGCAATGAATAATTAAATTATTAAGGGGGGGATTCTCTTGTTGAATTGGGAGGATACTTATTCCTCCTAACTGTGCCAGAGATCTGTTTCATGACAGTTTGGAGGAATCAAAGATCTCCAATTCACCAACAAAAGAATCTAAGAATCTCACTAATTTTTAGGCTGTATTTCCTACCTTCAGGTTCAAGTTTTTTTTTTTTAATTTCCATAATGCCATTTCTCAATTCTAACTTCAGGACCCTGTGATCGTGTATGAGATTTGGAGGCTTCTGATTCCTCCTAACTATGCCATGAAACAAGCTCCTTCCGTATAGGTGGCATTTCATGGCAATATTTGAAGGACTCAATTCATCTCCAATTTTCTGACTGCATCCCAGGGTCCCTTAAGTACATAGGCCTATGTGTACAGTGTTGGTGGTAAATCTGGATCAACTGATTCTTCCAAACTATTCCAAGCAACAGGCTACCATTAGTTTTGTTCATCTGGTACTGTTTGTTTCCTGGCATACTTTGGAGAAATCAAGGCACTCCAATGTGCTAAAAGTATATGTCCCCCTTAATGAAGAATTTGTTTCATGGCATAATCTAGAGGAATCTGTAGCCTTCCAATAAAAGAATCTCCCCTTATGGGTCCCTGTGATGTAGTCAAGATAACTGGAGATAAGTGAATCCACCAAACACACACACCTACTCCACCTCTAATAAGAGTACCATTATATACTCATGAAGTATTGCAATATTGATACTGTTAAGGTAATCTGTTTCCTGGCATAGTTTAGAGGAACAGACTTTCCAATTCACCAACAAGAGAAACTCCCCTTCAGGAAAAGGATCATTGTCAGACACTTGATTTGTATTATTCTGCTATACAAATTGAGAATATTTTCCTCTAAGTAGTAGTTTAATTAAGGGGATAATACATATTAGGTACATTGGAGTGACTTTATTCTTCCAAAGTATGCTAGGAAACAGATGAACAAATATAATGACAGCATGCTGTGTGCTTCTGATAGTTTGGAGGAGTACACAGTTGCTGCCCTATCCTCTGAAGGGACCCTGTGATGTAGTCGGGAAATTGGAGGTTAGAGAATCCTTCAAACATTGCCAAGAAACACACTGTTCCTCATAGATGATCACCTGATCCTTAATAATTACCATGTTTGCATTGAAGGAATAGGTCCTCATACCTTGTGTAACTGTACAGACCTGTTAAGTACTAGTGATATTTGTCTCCTACATACAATAATTTTGTTACAATAAAAAAATCTAATATAATGTAAATTTTCCTTATTACACCAAAATAGTTATCTTCTCTTTTTGTCCTCTTCTACCTGTAAATGAATTGAGAATTAATACCTTTTGTTTCCAGTGTTTGTGATAAATCTGGAGTCATTGATTCCTCCATACTATTCCAAGCATTACCTTTGTTCCTCCAAAGTGTGCCAAATTAACTAAAAGATTGGTGGTGGCCTGTTGCTTGGGAATAATTTGGAGGAATAAGTTTCTCCAGATTTACCACCAACACTGTATTGTATAATGTGTAACTCCCAGATGATGACTGGGTCATACGCATGAACATCCGTGGTGGTACTGGTACAATGGCTCTGTACCACACCATCCTATGCACCACTGCTCAATGTAACTCACAATAATTAGTGATGCCTTGTACTACTGTTGTTGATGGCACAACAAACAATGAAGACTGTTAAGTCTCTTGTGTCTAACAAATTACAAGCAAATTCATTTCAGTGGTAAAGAAATTATTTGTGAAAAACAATATACAGAATATAATGCAATGTCTTATTAATGAAATAATAGTAAAAAAAAAAAAAGTAAAACTCGTCGATAACAATTACTATGAGGCTGTTTGTCGAAACTTGACTGTAAAACCTACAATTCCTTATACTTTCAACGAGGGATGGAGAGAGACCTAAAGACTAAGAAAGGGTTGTATAAAAATTGTAGGGTGGAACAGTAGCAGGGAGGGAGGAATGTTTAGAATTGGCATAAACCATGTACTATAATTATGCAAAATGCTATACCGTAGAGCCTGGATATACTGTACAATGAATGAATACTTGTATCCACTACCATTTGACATTTGCTGAACACCACCAGACAAATTTTTCTCAGGCTTTTCTTATTCATTACACTTATTACACAATTTACAGAGTCAAAAGGAGTGTTCTTTCTATCCATCTATTTCAAGATGCCTCAATCCCTGAAGGGGGTGGCCACAAATGAATTGTCTCCACGCACCTCTGTTCCCCGTCAACTAGCGTCTCTCCTCACCGTCACACTTCAGCATCTCGCCACACACTCCATCTATTCCTGATGCTTTACTCATCTTCACTTTCTTCAAAGCCTCACTTACTTCTGCCCTCCTGATACCCACCTCTTACTCCTCCACTACCTCTTTTCTCCCTCCCATACCTCACCCAACTATGTTTGCTAGCATTCCACTTCCTTCAACAATCCATCAAAGTGTTCTCTCAACTCTACCACGCTTCTCTACAATCACCTGCCCGTTTTTTGTCTTCCATAACCTAACTACTTCCTTTGTTACCCTACCTGACTTTCTTGACCTCTTTCCAGAACAATTTCTTACTCTCCCTCCATTTCTCACTAAAAGTTTCTACCAAATTCCTTGTCTATTCTACTCTTACTCTCACTCACCACTCATTTCCTCTACTACCCAACCACTTTATGTATGCTTTCTTTTTCTCTTGCAACTACTAGTTTCACCCCTCATTCCACCATGCTGTTTTCCTTTCACTCCTCTCCCCATTCTCAACTACCATTCCCATCCATCTCTGACTGCACACCCCACCCTCCCACCACCCCATGTACTTTTTTATCCCCCACCTTCCCATTCATATCCCCAATCAGAAACACTTTCACTCTTATTAAACCTATCCAGGCACGGCTCAACACTCATCCAAAATTCCTTTCACTCTATCCACTCTGTCTTCTGTCGGTGCATACACACATACAATCACCCAAGTCTGTATTCCCACTATCATTCTCACCCACACAATCCTTGACCCCACGGATCCATACTCCCTAACACACTCCTTCTATTTATTAATTACGAACAGTCACACACCTTCTTTTGCTCTCATTCTCATTCACTCCAGCACACATTCCTTCTCTTTCACACATGCTCCCTTACATTTGGTCTCAGTCATTCCACATACATCCAGCCTTGCATTCGCTATCACTCCCTGAACCTCTTTTGTGCCATCATTCACGCCCCTTACATTCCACGTAGTGGATAGTGCTAAATTCATTAATATTATATCGAGGAAATACTATATGTGAAGAAATAAATATTACTCCAAGTCTCTTGTCTCTATTAAAAATGAACTCTATAATAAAATACACAAGCTACTTAATTTGGGTGGTAAAACATATGAAAAGGAATAGGCTATAATTATCTGACATCTATGAAGATACAGTACTGTACCTTAGTGAGTCCAGTAGTAAGTTTCACATATGATAAAACCACTCACCAGGAGCAAGCCAGCCAGCCACCTAGTCAGCCAACCACAATAAACCACCAGGGGACACTTTCTGCAATAATAGAAATGTATTAATATTTGCCTTTTAAGCAATGTTCACTTGATTTAACATACATTGCATAACTATTAATCATGTAGGGAGAACTTTTGTTTATTGGAGGGCTTCTAAATTCTCAAAGATATACTGGTATTCATCATGAAACACATGGCCTATTAGTAACACTGAGTCGATTTATTTCCTGGCACAGTTTGGAGGAATTGGTAGCCTTCCAATTTACCAAAGAGAGGTTCTCCCATTAAGGGTAGAACCAGACTTAATTTAAACGATATTTTTTAAAACTGAAATTGTATCTCATCCTTGATTGGGGGTCTAGATAATGTCCAATCAATAAATATCTGAAAACACAAAGAGAGACATGAAAACCTATAGAGTTTAGCATATATAGGTGAATAAACTGAACTACAAACACAGTAATACACTACTAATTTTTCCTCTGTTGATGTGATGGGTGTGTATTGCATCATCATTAACACCTCATTTTCCTTTTTTCCCTTGGTGAGGAGGTTCTAGTATCAGTGCAGGACCTCTGAGACGCAAGGGGTCCAGCTCCGAGGCAATTCGAACCTTTTGTGGGGTAGTCATTAGAAAGTGGGGTCCCCAACCCTCTCTCCCTCCCCCGGGTGTTTATTGCACCATTTGTAATGAATGTGTGCATAGTAAACCTTCATTGTACATTTCACACTGCAACACACATCCATAACAGTGGAAAACAAGGCATTACTGTATATGGGAACAAACTGAACTACAAGTATTTGTTAAAAGACACGTGAGGAAGTATAAGGGATAAGTATGCAAGTTTGCTTTGAATATCCTACTGGGATCATAAGGCATGCAAAAACCAATATACATGTACAATCTGTCAATGATGCACGTACCCCACCCTCGCTCAGTTACTCTCTGTTTTAGCCGGTAAAATCTGGAGTAGTAAGCAGGGTTATCTTACAGTGATTATGATTGGTCGATCTAATATCTGCTGTAAGATACCCCTGCTTTCTACTCCAGATTTTACCAGCTAAAACTGCGAGTAACTGAACGAGGGTGGGGTATGTGCATCATTGACAGACTGTACCTGCCATAAGTATAAAGGTTTGCTTGGAATAGCATAATGGGGTCTAAGGGGCATCAAAACCCTTTCTAGTACATTGAGGGTTAACTGTACACACATTACAATACATACCCAGCAGAACACCAACAGTACATAAGGCATTACTGTATGTCTGTAAAGAAGTACCGTAAAACACCCTAACTTCGGACAAATGTAATAATTCAACTGTATTGGAAGAGAGTGCTATATTTGCAAAAAATAACAATGGTGTTAGTTAGGGGAATGTTCAAAGACTATTATGTATAAATTCTATTACAATAGCTTGAATATGTGTGGGTGAAAATATTTGACAAATGCAATGGAAAAAAAGTCTGCATTTTTTAACCCTGCAAAACTTTGTTCACACAGAACAAAGAGTTTCAATTGTAAGAACGTGAATGGTACAATTATACGTGGACAAACACTGTAAGTACTGGGCAGTAAACAAATTTAAAATATATGCATGCATAACCGTGTTATGATTTTTTTAATGAATATTTCTATTTTTTACAGAAAAAAGTCCCAACTTCGGACAGACAAATTAATCCGGTACCGGTACTTGACCGCAAGCAAAGGATGATTTTTGATGTAGATGCAAACCTATGGCCTAAGTAATGATACCGGTACCCAAATAATATGTGATATAGTTCTGTAAGATTCTCAGTACTACCAGTACCAAAGTTATTGCCTGTAAGGTGCTACAGTATGGTGCCTTAACCAGTAATGAGTTTTATTTTGAAGAAGAAAGTTATATTAGTTATTTAGTTATAGTATTTTATACAGGTAATCAAGTCAAGGAATACAGGAAGTGGGTGTGTGTGTGTCATTAGTACCTGGAATTATGTTATTATGCATTATGTACCTTATATAGGTCTTATTATGTTTTTTCAGTATGCATTTGTTGAGTCAGTGAAGTAGCAACTTGATATTTAGGTGAAGTTTTTTTTTGGAAGAAGAGGTCACTTCCCCTTCCGGTTTTATGTATATGCAATGCGTTTTTTTTTTTTTTTTTTTTTTGGCTAGAAAAGTTTTTGAATAGTTCTTAGTTAGATCTATGCCAAGAAAACCTCACTACAATGTGATATGATGCAACTTATTGTGATCTCAATTTATGTGCTTAAAAAAGAAGCTATTTTTGGATACATCTCTTTATATATGTATAACCCGGGCCATGAATTCCACAAATTTTTTGTTAACATTTTTAAAAAACTCCTCAGGTTTCTATGGCATTTCCAAGATAGGGCATCTTCAAATGGGGCATTTTGAAATTAGCCTGACCTTACCTAACCTAACCTAGACCGCATCAGACTACCGGGACCTAACCTGGGCAAACTACCGGGACCTAACCTGGGCAAACTACCGGGACCTTACCTGGGCAAACTACTGGGAAATAACCGTGGTAAAGTACAGGAAATGACCGGAGCAAAATACTGGGACCTAGCCGGATCTGGCAACACTGCTACAAAACGGTAATTTTTTCAATAAATACCATATACTGGGACCTAGCTGGTTCTGGCATCACTGCTACAAAATGGCAATTCTTTCAATAAATACCCAAACCACTGTGGTAATTGGCATATTAGGTTTAATCCAGGTTTGATAATCACTCACCACCCAGGTTTTAGTACAGAAGTGGACCTTACTGTATAATAGATATTTTACTGTCATTACCCATTATTTTGGACCATTCTAAGACACTTTTCTTCTATGGTTTTTCTTCCTCAAATGCCCCGTTTTCGAGATATGCCCCATTCCCAATACCCATAGAAACATGGGGGGCCCGATGGGAATCGGGGGTTGACGGGAGGGGGAAACACGCATTTTACTATTGTTCTGCCTTTATAATACACTTCCTACCTTAATTTACGTCGTATACTATATATTATTCACCAATTTATTTCATTTCATTACAATCTGCAGCAGTGTTGCCAGATCCGGCTGGGTCCTAGTATTTTACCCCTGTCATTTATTGTACTTTATCACGATTATTTCCCGGTAGTCTGATGCGGTCTAGGTTAGGTTAGGTTAGGTCAGGTAAGGTCAGGCTAATTTCAAAATGCCCCATTTGAATATGCCCTATCTTGGAAACGGGGCATTTGAGGAAGAAAAACCATAGAAGAAAAGTGTCTTAGAATGGTCCAAAATAGTGGGTAATGACAGTAAAATATCTATTATATAGTAAGGTCCACTTCTGTACCTTTACCAAAACCCACACCGTGACATTTGGGTATTTATTGAAAGAATTACCGTTTTGTAGCAGTGTTGCCAGATCCAGCTAGGTCCCAGTATTTTGCCCCGGTCATTTTCTGTACTTTACCACGGTTATTTTCCGGTAGTTTGCCCAGGTTAGGTCCCGGTAGTCTGCTGTGGTCTATGCTAGGTTAGGTAAGGTCAGGCATTTGAATATGCATGGGGGCATTTGCGGAGGAAATGGGGCATTTGCAGAGGAAATGCCATAGAAGAAAATAGGGTAAATATTGAAAGAATTACCGTTATTGCGTACGTTTTTTCTACCTTCATTACCCACTTATTTGGACCATTCTAAGACTATTTTCCTCAATGGCATTTCCTCCGCAAATGCCCCATTTCCAAGATAGGGCATATTCAAATGGGGCATTTTGAAATTAGCCTGACCTTACCTGACCTGACCTAACCTAACCTAGACCACATCAGACTACCGGGACCTAACCTTGGCAAACTACCGGGACCTAACTTGGGCAAACTACCGGGAAATAATCGTGATAAAGTACAATAAATGACAGGGATAAAATACTGGGACCCAGCCGGATCTGGCAACACTGCTGCAAAACGGTAATTCTTTCAATAAATACCAAAATGGTCTTAGAATGGTCTAAATAAGTGGGTAATGAAGGTAGAAAAACCGTACGCAATAACGGTAATTCTTTCAATATTTACCGACATTTGTGGTGCATACGATGGCTCCATAGACAAACAACAGAGCGGTCGTACAGTACCACACCATCGTATACACCACGGATGTCCTTGAATACGGCCCATACCAACCAACACATAATCTACTCCAAATTTAATACTTCCAAATTTACCCCAACTTAACAATCAACACAATACTATAGTAACAAAGTGTCACCACAATCACTATAATTACAAACCTCATAAAACAGTGTGGCACAGTGGCTGGCCCAGGATGACAGCAACACAACGATGGACAAATAATAATTATAATATCCAAGAAGGTCCTGAGTGAACATAATGAACTAATGTGTGGAAGTTTGAAACAGTAATGAAACTACTACTACTTGTCGGATTTCTTGGCTATCAACCAGAAGCATATAGCCAAAGGTCATTAAGCCATTGGATCCATTTTATTATTAATGAAACTCACAATACTCACCATGAAGAACTAATAAATCCAGTGCACCAGTGTTACCAAGTTGCCAACCCTAAACTAAAACGCTGGAAATTACCCTACATTGGCCTTCATTGCCCTATGGCTTAGCAAGTTAATTATACTAAATATATTATATATAAAAAGTGTACTTTCTCTTTACAGGAGGACAAATATAGGCCTACATTTTATTTTACTGCAAAGTAAAATTAATGGCAATCCAACAGCTGATGAGCTGTCAGTTGTGAGATTCATGACAAACATTTTCTTTTATGCCGGTAGAAGCGTTTTATTTTTTACATAGTTGAGGTCAATAGATATTTTTAAGTAGTACTTTTTTAACATATTTAGATTTCTTTTCCGTTAATATAATATTTTATTGCTGCAAAATATGCTATCACTTATAATAAAAAGTCGTAACTTACGCCCTATAGATATCTGACATGTAGGACGATTACTTTACGGCTTACGGTTGGCAACACTGCTCACTGGCTGTGTGGCAGTGTGGAGGTATAATAATTATTGCATTATACCTCCATGGTAGACTCTGCCAGAGAGTAAATGAGTCTACAGGCAAATCGTTATTATCAAGGAGTCTAGGATTGTACTTAGAAGGATAAGCCACTCAATGATACTGCATTGGTGTGGTCAGTGTGGCTGGCCGCTGGAAGTTGGAACAGTGCCACTGGCGCCTCTACCCTCTGGCACACATAATGGCCATGCAAAACTCCACTCCCACCTGCTTCCCTTTATCTTGGTTATTTTTAAGTCGGATTTTCTTTACTAGTAACGTTCAGGACCTTTCATACTAATTAATTGGCAATAAAATGAATAATTATATTCATTGTGGTCAAATTTCATAATAAATTACGATAATATCTACGACAAAGCCATTGTTAAAAAACCCTACCTATCAGTAATACAGTAACTCCAATGAGCGATGATTCTTACATATTTATGACTTCTACAATTATGTTTCTCAATATGTTGATGTAAAAGTACCAAAAAAAGACATACATATAGTTTATTCTTATAACTATAAAGCAATGAGCTATAAGTACTGTACAACACTGTTACTCCCTATATGTGAGAACATTCTTGCTTCAATGCTTCCTATATTCTTGTTTGCTGTGAGGACAAGACAGTTTTCTTTACATGTGCTTGAGAATAAAAAAATCTTGCTTGGTGTATGTATTAAAGGCAAATTACATAATAAATTATCCATTTCTAATCTCTACGACAAAGACCTATTGCTAATGCATCCATACTTTAATAACATTCATGCATAATATCTAAAATGAATTATTATTACCTGTTTTTGATATCTACAATATAGTATTCTGATGTATAATTGTAGAAAAGACAGCCATACAGATTTTATAGACCATTCTGAAACTACAAACTATGAACTATAAGTATTGTACAGCTGTACAGTAGGCCTATCGTATTGTCATCACAATTCACCAGTACATTTGATTTCCTGCTTTTTTCTTAGCTTGAGATGCTCTAAAATTCAAGAGTTACTTTCATTATATCTTGTCTGCAAGCCTATATTAAGCCACTATAGTGTCTCACCACCTTTGACACGTATTCTGTAGCTAATCTTAAGACTAACTAGTTAGGAATCTCCACAAAACAAACCCTAAATATGACAAAAACAGTTCCCTCCATTGTCAGTCAAAATATCACTAAATAACCCTCCTGCTATACCGAGTAACAGAGATGATATCAATTAGGACCACTAGCTAGACAGATACACTTTGCCACACTCAAAATGGGTTGCTAAGTCTAATCAGACCACCATCAAGTGGACTCGAGACCACAGGTCCTTTGAAAGTACAGTATTTATTGTAGACCTACATACTGTATTATTCCCTGTGCCGTGCAGCTACTGAAAAACAGATCTACGTGTACAAAGCCAGACAGGGTAATCTCTATTCACTCCATACAGCTGACCTGGTTTTGATACTAGTCACTTCATGCAATCCGTGTCGGGAGGTGTAGTTTTCCTTGTCTAACCATAATGAACTGCCCTGCAAGGGAAAATAAGGATGTTAAACAAAATTATGATTATGACAATGAGTGCATAAGAGGCTTGAACACCTATTACAAACCTGATTGGTCAATCACATCTTTATTATACTTACTGGCATGTTCTTGTGGTCGAGTTGTAAAAACTTCTGAATTTGCCTGGTTACCCATAAGTCCACACCTGCATAGTACATACTGTACTGTATTCCCTGTCCAGGCTGATATCTTGGCTAAAGCTACATGCCACCTATCCATGCTTGCTGGACAAAAGTGACCCAGACTATGCTTAGCTATACTGTATACTGTTTTAATTGTCTGTGTAAGTATAGGATAATAATTTGTAACTACAGTATAAAGCTCATAGAATTTCATCACTTGAAAACATACAATATAACAGTTGATACAACACTGGAGTGTTTCATTTGACCATAGAGAAATTTTACACACACATATCAGAAGTTCAAAATATTATGTCCAACACTGAATAAAATACAATATTTATGAATGATCATTTAAATATCTAGGCAGTATGATGAGTAAGAAAGATAGTCTTGATAGTTAGACACAAGCGAGGGTGTAAAGGTTGCAGGTATGATGTTGAAGGTGATAGAAATAGAAAGTTGGTATGGAAGATAAGAAAATTACTGCGTGATACTGTACTGTTGTAGTCCCTTCCCAGAAGTATGATGAATGGATACAGCTGAAGGGTCACAAGATGAGAGTAATTAAGGGAAATGGATTAGAGTTACTTGATAAGATTTGGATAATGTGGATGGACAGGTTGATGAATGACGATGTCCACAAGCAATGCAGGGTAGAGAAAGTGTCAAGGGGGATGTCCTAAGGTGACTTGCCCATATGGAAAGAATGGAACGTGTATGGCATAATATCACATCTTAGTCACCCTAGTGGCATGCAAAGCAACTTTGTGATGAATTCAATGAACCACTCGTCTTTTTGGTCGATGTTATAGGGAATGGAGGAAGAACATTTGCATGTAGCTTGTTGCTTCCAACATATTGATTACACCATGAGAAGCCATCCCACTCCAATGATACTAAGAAAGCGTGTAAGAGAGAAGTGGTATGGAGGAAAGAGGAAGGGGCATAGGCTACCGAGAATGAGATGGAGGGATGGATGTGAGAGGTATATGGATGAGAGTGGTGTGAGCCAGGGAAAAGAACAAACACTGGCAGGGGGCAGGTCAGTTTAGAGTTGAATTGTTCATGGCTATCTCATCAGGAGTTAAGGTGCTCGGTGCTGATCCGATAGCGATCTGAAGAATATTGTTAAGTACTGATCATAGGCATGATATACAGTACTGTATAGCTTTTAGTGAGATAGTAGATTATCAGTTAAAGATTTAACAAATACACCAATATATGAAATGGAACCGGAAGTGGGGTACAGAACTTCCCCTGAGGTGAATCAATATGGAACAGTATATATATCCTGAGCCTGTACTGACTCTTTGATTTATTATACATATAATGATAGTAAGTGTATACTTGTATATTACAGAGATGGTATATCTATTTGATAAAGGACATCATTCATTGCTTATACAGAATTCTCATATTACATAGTTGTCAAACATTTACATACACGGTACTTCTTTTGAGAGCCAAGTCAAAGAGTACTTTGAGAAGGGATATCTGGAGAGTGGGATGAAAATGACAATTATTGATGAAATGGAAAAGTCATATCATGAAACAATATAGCAATGGCTATTATTTTCACCTTAATTTTTTGCACAACCATTACCGGTATAACACCAATGTGTCATATAATCAGTTTACAATCTTAGCTTGGGATGGTTACCTATTAAATGCATGTCCTGAATTTTCTATTGGTATATTTCACGTACAGTATTCAGTACTGTACATTAAATCTAGTAGACACACAACTTTCGTTATGTTATGGTATAAGGGTCTACTGTTTGTTTTCAAATAACATTCGATCAGTACTTAAAACATACTGGGTCTTGAATGAATTAGATTAGAATTAATTTGAATGAATTAGATTTAGTCACAGAAGTTTACATAGAGTAGAGCAGGATTGGATGATGTAATCTGCTGAGCCAGAATGGAAATGCCCAGGGACTGCACAGTTTTGGCCACATCTTTGTCAGGAGACAGAGTGGGTTAAAGCTAGATTGATAAAAACTTAATCAAGCTACTGGAGATTATATTATGACTTAATTACTTTATAAAATCAATTCTGATGATAAAGTACAGTACAATGTTATGAGTAATGTTAATACAGGGTATCTCTTTCCCACTTGGTTTTCTCCGACAAGACTTAAGAATAATTACATTGTTCAGTTGGTTGCATAAAATTACATACATAAAATGAATCAAGTGATGTTGGAATAAACGAACAGAAACAGAACTGAAAGGCATACTTTTTATATATCAAATATCAAATTACTGAACTGTATAATTCAAAATAAACTAGCTCATATTATGGGATGAATCAAGCTTATGATGTTTACTGGATATAAGGTTGATTGAAGTGTTTAATTATCATATTTTTTAGTTGACAAAGTGTATTATCTCAAAAAAATATCATCAGATTATAATGTACATATTTGGCATGAAGTATTCATAGACAGACTTATATACCCTATAATAAATTACTTATGCTACTCCACTGAAAGTATTGATCACTATTACATAATTTTCCACTATGAGAGAATGTTATACATTTGACTTAGTTCATCACCAAGACAGTTGGTTATAATAACAATTTACATAAAACTCTGACTAAGTAATAAGGCATTCTGAGATCCAAGTCACCATGTGCCACAAGTTTAAGGTAAACTGTGCAGAAAAAGCAGGCAGTAGTCAATATTAATTCCAATTTTAGGTTTTTTGTGTCTACAAAATTACAATGGATGAAAGTTGATATGTGAAATATTACTGAACTTTATTATGACACCACAGGTCACATTGCTCATTGATTTCATTTCTACCAGACCTGCACAGTACATAACAACTGCTTTTCACAACATAACGTTCATAATTCCAGAACACAATTTGACACATACCCTTCTGAACTGAAAAATTTGAAATCACAGACTATTCAACAGCATATCAATATAAGATGACAAGGATTGTTTTGTTCATTTCCACACTCAATGGCCCCCCTCTATGAGTTGAGATAAAATGTTTTGTTAATATACCTGTACTGTGAAATATAGCCAGTTTTCTCTTCAGTATAAGAGGTACTTTATTGACTGTGGTTAATAATAATAATAATTAAATACAATGTATAGTACTGGACAATGGAAGATCAAAGGCCCAAGATAGTAGACAATGTTGGCCCTTTGTCACTTTTGTCTCAGAATGCCACAGATATTAACATCTAACCAGTCCTAGAATATCTGTCAAGATCATCAATGTTTTTATATCTTTTTGTACATACACAAACACTTCTTTCAAACTGAGGATGCATTTAATTATTCACAGATATTTCTTTAATGCTAATGGGTACTTCCTTCACAGGATTATACATTCTTGAAAAATCTTCCCACCAGCAGTAGCACTTATTTCTCATTCTGTTGATAAGAAATTCTCATTCTAAAATACAAAGAGGACATACAAACAAATTGGTCCCACTGTCCAGAATAATGTCACTCATTTTCATCTAAATTTGACTTATAATAAACTTACTACCTTGAATTTACTATTTTGAAAATATATGTTATTAAATATCAAGGCAGGTACAGAAGTACTGTAAAATTCATTTTCTATGTATGCTAATGTTGACGGATATAAATGCTTCTAATCACAGCTACACAGTAGCCACACAGAAGGCAACAATTAGACACTGAACTTAATGGTCAAAGACAAGAATTCAGCTGGAACATGTGGTAAGGAGCATTAACCTTGAAAAAAGTTTCTTATTGGACAAATGAATTATATGAGGACGTGAGTCTCTCCAGGAGGTTCATCGAGAGGGAAGTGTGTTTCCAAAGGCATCCTTCCTCTCTCAGTGTCTTCAAACACATCATCATCACCTTCACCCTCTTGGTTAATTAGTGCTGAGGACTCGAGGCACTCTTCTAGTTCTGTGCTCAGGCCTGAGTCTGGCCGACTGTATGTATCATCAGACGGATTAAAATTATTTTCTTCAACATCATTACATCCTGAGGAAGCTTCCAACTCACATGCACTACTGGAAACCACAAGTGCAGGAGCAGCTAATCTTGTCAAATAATAAAGATCTGTATGCTGGGAAGAATCTGGTAGGTGTCCCTCAGATGGGAAGTGCATTGGGCTGGTTTGACAAGGTGACTGTGGGAGGAGAGTAAGGCTAACACACCTTGCTCCTGGTGGCCATTTACAGACAGGTGTGGATAGATCAGTACCACTGGAAGTCTCTCTACCAGGATCCTCAACATCAGTTTCCCTAGCAACACTTGTAGAGCGAGAGGATATAGTGCTTAATTTCCGAGGAATGAAAGCTACAGTTAGTCCTGTCATAGGACATCGAGGATTCAAGAAATCTTTTGAGTTATCAGGTTCTTCTTCTTCACAGCTATCTTGCTCATAGACACAGGAAAGATTGTCTGAACGTGAGTGTAATGGACAAGGTTCAACACTAAGAATACCATCAGTTTTTGGGATGTATTTTTCACGTTCTACAGCACCCTGTCTCTGTAAACAAGGCTTAACTTTCACAGCTGTAGTGGTGGGGGGTGACTGTTGGGCGGCTGTGCCAGGCTGCTGCCTCACCAACAGTGCTTGGTGATGAGGAGTGATCTGTCGTGCTGCTGTCTGTATGTGCACCACTCCTCCATGTTCTCTCAAAGAGCCAAGCCGCATCCCTGGGCCTGCATCGGCTTTCCCCAGACCTCGGGATCCACTGCTGGAGATATCAGAAGATACAGAGGACCTGGAGATGCGCCAGGTGGACGTTGATGCAGTAGTGGCTGAGGAATCGTTTCGAGAGGAGGAGAGGTTGCTATCTTGTGACGGCTTGCGAGACAGGTACCAGGAACTGTGGTGGCGGCGGTCTAGGAGTCTCAGGGACATAACTGCATGACCTCGACGCCACGTGTCTGACCATGAACAGCTGTATGTTTCACTTGACACACAAGCTTCATGTTTAGACTTAGATTTTACTGCACTTTTACCCGGCTGACAGTTAAATTCTGCTCCAGAGTTGAGTTCTTCTACATCCTTATGGCAGAACAAATACTTTAGTGCAGATATCCGCAGACGGTGACGGAGCTTCGTAGGCTCCTGCGGGTTTATGTGGCAGTGATGGATCTGATTCTCCTGACGCCAAGAGTTGTCCAGTGCACTGTTGGTGTTGGCTGGAGTCTGGCGGTTGCTAAAATTCGACGAGTTTCGACGCCGCCCGATTCCTCTTGTTACTCTTGATTCTTCTATTGACTTACATAACATTACACAGTCTTTCTTGAACTGTTTAGTTAAGAGAGCATATAAAAATGGATTGCAGCATGAGTTGAATGGAAGAATAAATACAGTAAACACTTTAGCTTCTTCCAGTGATATTAAGTGTAATCCAAAGGCGGCAGTGAGAGAGAAAAATGCTATTGGAGCCCAACAAATAAAGTCTGTAAATACTAGGAGCGCCATCCTCTTGGCAATCCGTGAATCATTAGTGTTCCAAGCTTGGGACCCACGGATGGCACAGTAAATCTTGAGGTAACAACCCATCAGTATCAAGAATGCCACTCCATTAATAAACATAAGGAACACAACATAGGCCAGACCGGCACCTTTTGTTTCAATGGGCAAACACACGGCAAATTTTCGGTAGTCGGAGATTCCAATGAGCGGGAGGATAGCCAGGGTGGAAGCAAAGAGCCAGCCCAGCACCATAATGTAAGCAGCATGTCGCAGGGATAGACGCTTGTTGAGGTGCATGGCATGTGTGATGGCATAATTGCGTTCCATGGTGATGACTGTGAGGGTGTAGACAGACAGCTCACAACTCAGCACTCCTAGAAAACCAGTCACCTGGCACCCCACGGACGTCTGCCAAGGGATGGCGTACATACGGAACTCCCCCAGGGTAGAGGCGTCCACCACAGCTAGCAACCCTGGGACAATACCAAGACTTTTAGTTTAATAATACTGTTTTTTTTTAATACATGTGTGCCGAATTAGATTAAACCTTATACAGTACTGGTCTGTGTCAAAGCTTACCTACAATACATGAAACACAGTGTTATTTTACAAAAAAGGAAAAAAACAAAAATTGTTTAGCAATTATTAGAAACATTACAGGCAAATGTGAAAGACTTGTAATATATGGTATTCAACTATATTAAACCTAGCAATAATACAGATATCAGTAATATCCAATCAAATAAAAATTCTGTCAATGCTCTCATGAAAATACAGTAAATAGCCAGCCATGAATAACATGCATAAAAAGTACAGTACAGCAAAAATGTCTACAAATCTACGAACCAGTACTACATACATGTACAGTATATTGCAAAATACAGTATGTCTATCAAGTAATGAAAATATGTTGCAACATGTCAACAAATTAATACATTTATAAATTTATAAAATGTTAATGAATCATATACAGCACCTAGGTATAGGCCCATGAAGAAGTCAGCGAAGGCCAGGTTGGTGACGAGGAACCTGGGGACATCCATCTTAGACCGAGCAAACATGAGGACAACGACAACGGTGCCATTGCCGAGGAGTGCCAGCAGGAACACCACCCACACACCACACCGCAGAGTCCACCAGTCAAAGAGGTCCTGGCAGGGCATGAACGGACCTGTGTGTGTGTGTGTGTGTGAGCGGTATTAGTCAGTGTCCTTTCAGAAAATTACAGTGAAGAAATTGATAGATGGAAATAAAAGATATAGGTACAGTACACACAAAAAATTAGTAAAGATATTAATTGATACATTAACTGTCTGAAGAAGTTTATAGTGTACTGTATTGTACAGTACATAATTCTTGTACATAATTAAAGATTCCTGGTTAAAGGTGCACAATGCACATAGTCAGGTAGATCAATAAATAGTACTGTATTATCCCCATAATGTTTGCAAATTTAGATATGATCATCTGTTGTGGAGGAAAGTGCTACCTCAACATACACTTATGACAAGCTGTGCAGTAGTCTCTAACCTGGAAGTGGCTGGCAGGTGATATGGTGTGTGGGGGTGGAGGAGGTAGGGTGTGAGGCAGTGGAGTCCAGGGTGGCTGCAGAGAAGTCATCCCCCAGGTTAGCCCATATGGCCGCAAAGTTGCTGTTGGTGCCTGCTGGGGCCACGGTGAACAACACACAGCATCATACAGTAACAGTATTAAACTCAGGAATCGTGGAGATGGAAGAATTCGCTATAAAAACAACTCAATATAAATAAATCAAAACAGTCAGGAATCATGGAAATGGATGTTGGCCATAAATAAGAATCAACAAAACACACTCAAGGTCAATGACAAAACTCAGGAATCCTGGATGTCAAATTCCAGCGATCAAGACTTAGGACGATGACACATGAAAAGAATAAAAAAAGCTAATTTTTTTTGCCAAACTACAGAACATTTACCCCCAATTGTCATCTCCTTATCCTACTTGAATGATGCATGAAATACGTGCAGCCAATTATAGTAACTAAGTGCTCTGATTTTTCTAAAACAAGTGCAATAAAACAAATTGTAACAAACTGAATTGTATGTAAGTATAGTACAGTAACTTATTGTCTGTCTGATAGGTACAATCATGGATAAACTACAATATTCCTCAGTCAATGAGCTTGATTAGTAACCCATATGGGATGTGATAAAGTAATTAAAATTTTCCAAGATGTTGGTGACTATAATTATGGACATACAGTACTACAAAGAGCCAGTAACTTAAATCATAAGTTTCTTTGACCCTCACTTCTTCATTGCAGTGTCACCAATTGCTAGGCCATTTTATGCTACAATTCCATCTCAAGTTCATTCTGAGGCTCATTCGTTGGAGGAAATATGACATACAGCAGGGTTCAAAAGTTTGCAGACAATCTCAAATAATGTGGTATTTCTACCTGTTACCATAAGTGGTGCAGTTTTCAATGTGCTGTAGGCACTTTTTTCCTCCTCATGTCCCCCAGCCCCCACAAGAAAGTACTGTAGACTATTGTCTACTTGAAAGTGGGCACTGCTTTCTGGGTTTTGGCACCCCTCTGGACCCAAGCTATTCCCTTTCCTCTCTTCAATCATCCATTCTTTCCTTGTTTTTCCTTTGTGTGAGGTGTCCCTCTCCTTTATCTCTCTCCCTTGTGATATAAGGTCTTTCTGGCCAAACAAAGTCTTCTTTTTCCCCTTTCAATGCATGTCCCCGAGCTCCCCTTCCCTCACTCTGTAGCAGCAATAACTGTGCTACATATTGAAAGCAAAATAGGGATAAAACAAGGTACAGTAGTAGCCAACATTTGGCTTTGATTGTACTGTACAGTACATTAAAAGGATACCACGAACATCAAAATACTGTACGGTGATGGTGGAAGTGCATGCATAACTGTCTTGCACAGATCTAGGCAGACACTTGACAAATGTCGTATGGAACTGGAATAACTTGATGAAACCTTGAGCCTTCCTGGAAGCATATTCATTGAAATGTGCTGAGTTTTTAAAGATAAGCTCTAGTCAGGCTTGCTCAGGTAAGATGAGATTTGATCAAAGTAGGATGACAAGGATTACACCAAGTCACACCATCATATAACGAAGTCAATACTGTACTATACAAGCATTTGAGAAACAAAAGGGAAACAGAGTGGAAGTTTGTTGCAAGCTACAGTATGGTCAAGGAAGGTTGCCGACTCCTCTACTTTTGTACCACTTTGCTTACCTTTCCTTTGTGGAATGTTGCCACCTGAGGCCAGATATTGCAACTGAATTTAGTAGCTCTTCCTCCTGCCATGGCTGGGGTACTTTTTCTGGCATTAATTTTGTTCTTTCATCCTTTGAAATTTTGGGTGAACCCTGAGTCTGTCTCTTTTCATACTTTTTTCTTGTTCTGTCTGGGTCTGCTTCCTTTGTCACTTCCTTCTTTTGATGTCCTTTTTCTGTCTAATGTTTTTGAAGATGAGTTTTCAATCTATTATGGTAGTAAGGTCTCCATCTTGGATCTTTTGTCTGGCAGGCTAGATTATTGTAGTTACCATTTATTCTATTTTGTCATCCTTCATGTTGTTGGATGATATAATATCTTCTCACGGGTATTTCTCTTTCGTACAAACCACTATGCTTTCTCTATAATAATAACAACATAGTGCAGATCTCAAACTGAACACAGCAGATTAAGTATACAGAGAAAATCACACTGGCAAGCAGAAGGTTTATTCCAAACAATTTCAGTGTCAATTGTCACTTCCTTTAGTCTGCACCTCTGCTGAAGAAGGCAATATAGTCACTTCTAAAACTGTCTGGAGTAAACCTATGTGGATTTTCCTAATGCACAGATGATCATGACAGCTAGTGTGACTCTCCAGTCAATTATGCCCGAGGAACAAGTTCCCTGAAAGCTTAGGACTCACTCACCTGTATCAGGCCAGACGCTGGACACATTCCAGATAGTGGGGTCCAGGTCCTGCAGCCCCTCCACATCAAACACAACCTCCTCATGGATCTTTGGTTGCTCCGTACTCACTTTCTGGCTGTATGAGTGAGGACGAAAAAATCATGACATGTTGTTAAGCATCTCACCATTAAATAGTTCAGTAAGAAAACATGAAAACATTGTACAGTACTAAGCTGTGCTGTGTAATTCATATGCAATTACTCATATTGCACCACATGGTATATACAGTACCTGAAAATTATAGACACTGAGATATGTTATGGAATGTCACAATATTTCCTCAAGTTTTTGTGCAGATATGAGAATCTCAATTATTTGAAAAAGATCCACAGATTGATGAACACAGCATAGTTTAGTAAAGCACTATAGCAAGAAATCTCCTACCAACAGTTCCTTTCTTTCTTAACCTTAATTCCCCAGAGTGAAATACTATTATTCCAAATAATAATAATAATAAGGATTGCATCCCTTCAGAGGATACTTCACTTGCTTTACAAATGACTTGCTGACCTGAGGAATGAGCAGCAGTGGTATGCATAGGAGAGGACAAGAGTTCTGATGTTGGGAAAGTTTTCAGGGCTTGGAAACTCTCTCAGGTTGCGATTGTTGTGGACCTTGAGGGCCACCACAGTCTGCAGCCCCTGGTGTGGCAGCTCAGGGAACAGGTTGCTGCCAAGGTTACTGAAACACAAATAAAAAGTTTCTATAGCTGCTACACAATGAGATATGTAAACAATGATGCTTTATTTCATTCTTTGGTGTTTTTCAACTTGGTGAGGTATGACACACAGAACTTAACATATGACAGACAACTCACATGTCCTCAAGGCTCTCCAAGGGCAGGAATGCATCAGGGTGTATACTGTTGATCTGGTTTTCTTCCAGCTGCCTGTGAATGATGATACATATGCTTTACATCAAATAACCATGCCTGTACTCCTGGTCATATGGAATAAGGATTGTCAGGTCTCAAACATGGAGTGACTGGGACTAGGTATTAAAATTATATATACAGTAATTAGAAATATTGTCTGGCGTAGGGAAGTGGCGTCCCCATCGCCCACCATTCTTGGGATGGTGCAGTCAGCCTCTTATCCCCTATGATAAAGAGGGGAAGTGAGGGTTGGGGACCCCATTCTCTAACAATGTCCCCACTTGGGGTTGATTTAGCCTCAGAACTGGACCCTTTGCCTGTTGAGGGTCTTGCACTGATGCTAGAGCCTCCCCACCCCTTGTGAAAAGGGAAGTGTGGTATTGATGATGACAGAAATACATTAATGTACAGTACATTTTCACAGGCATAATATAAAACAGGGCCATATTCCTATTTCAACTTCAAAAATAAACAATTCTATAATCATGCATATAAAGAAAATACAGTAGTACAGTGTATGAGCCTGGTGCTGGTTTCACTCTTATCCTTACAATACTATACTACAGTATCATCATATTTTACTTTGATAATAATAAAATAATTTGTCACAGCATAACAAGAAAGCTATTTCACATTTACGTAGATGAACTTACAAGACCTGAAGTCTGTGGAGGCCAATGAAAGTACTGTTGTGGATGATGGTGATGGCATTGCCCTGCAGTAAGAGGTCCTGTAGGTAGGACAAACTCTGGAAGCTGGCATGGGGCAGGCTGCTGATCTGGTTGTGGCTCAGGTCACTGTTCACCCAACATGCATTGTCATATCATTTCAACTAGTGTACTCATTACTGACATTTAAATTAAAAAACCTTTTGCTGCATGTAACAGACATTATTAGGCAAATTTCACGATATATTTCAACTACAGTAATACTTTATGTAATAAAAAATGCCTCATTGTCATTAGTGTTCACAACATTTGCATAATGATCATTTGAAACAATGAATTATGACTATAAATTATTCACTTACAGTAAGCGGAGATAGAGACACCGACTTAGATCTGGAAGCTCCGTGATCTTGTTCCTCTGGAAATTCCTGCAAGAAAATGTAATACATCAAGTGGGTTGGTTGGCTGATACAGATTAATCTGTGTAAGAGTTACTGAGTCTAGCAATCACTGAAAGCTCTCTGTCTCCCTCCCTTATGCATACTCCTTGCTCTCTTCCTTTTTCCCTACCACTTTCTATTTCTACTTCTACTTCTGCTTTCCTTCTACAGTATTTCCCTCCCTTCCTCCTCTTTTGCTCTTATCCATCATGCTCATTCTCTCTTTCCAACTCACATTGTGCGTAGTCTTGGTGTGACAGTACAGAGGTCATGAGGGATGGTGGTGATGGCAGCTCGGTCTATCCTGATGCTCTCCAGGTTCATGGTGCCATTCAGGTCTGGGAACTCCCGCAGTAGGTGAGCCTCCTTCAGGAACCTGCCATACACAAACAAGGTACTGTATATATTAGTGCATTTGTCGCCGCTTAAATTGTATTTATTGATTTGTGGAACCAGCACAGCTGGATTGCTATAGAACACACCCTTCTCCAGCCCAGGCCCCGTATAGGCTTATTTCTGGGCTAGAAGGGTCTATTCCCTGAAGATCATCAGAAGTAAATATAGAAATTCAAATCTGGCGCTGTACTGAAATGGGAGCCACCTGGTGGTGGCCTGTAGAGGTAGTGACCCGCTTGGGTTAGTGGGGGCAGACGCTCGGTCACTTAAATGAGAACTGAAGAGGAATGTCTGCTGCATCGGGAGGTGGGTGGGACAGTAAAAGCTGTGCTGGTTCCACAAACCAATAAATACAATTTAAGCGGCTGGAAGCCGCGACAAATGCACTATTATTTGTAAAGTGGAACCAGCACAGCTGGATTGCTATGCATGCGATGCGGTAGGTGGGAGGTGAGGCGGAGGCATTCATCCCCAGAATAAAGAGCGGACCCGCCCCCGGACCAGAGCGGCGAATTTATAATTAGTATTAATGTATCAAAGTAAATACATTTAGTAACTTTTTTTTTTTTTTTTATACAGTATATACGTAATTTTTTTTTTTTTTTTTTTTTTATATATATATACATGGTTGTCTTTATATTCAGACTCGAGAGGAAGGGTAGGCCGGTCGAGGCACCCCCCCCTTTTTTTTATATCTCCTAACTTCAGGCTATGGCCTGAGTATTAGGTAATAAGTCCACCAGAAGGAGGAACAAAACAACTAACATGTCATAAAATGATAGTTGTTAGGTTTTGTTACCATACACAGACAAGGTATATATACAGTATTACAGTGCACCAGAATGAATGTTGTTGGATGATATCAATCAGTGTGAGTGCTGCATCTGTCTGAATCTTAATTAAACCCAATGTATAAGCCAATGAGCTTCTGGATGTCAATGAAAACTGATAGCTACATATAAAAGCATTCTTCTCTTCTTGGTACTGTGAAAGTTAACAATCCCCAATCTGTCTCACACACTTCTTACACTCAGTTTTTATCTACCTCTCACTTTTAATTAATTAAGGTCTGAATTCAACTCTCTGTAACTCCACAATCTACCTACATCTTCCTCTTTAAATGTTTCCCCCTTTAACTCTACCTTCCATCTATCCATTTGCTCTGTACTACCTCTCTCCCCTTCTTTCATACAGGCAAACTTACCTACACACTGTACTTAACTCTCTCTCTCGCTCTTCTTTTCTTCATTCCTATTTTTATAGATTTCTTCATAGGATATGGAGCAAATTCATCCCCCCAAATTCACTAGGCTTGGAGAATGAACTAACACTGGTTGATAATGCTGATGATTATAACAACAGCTCCTCCTCTACTTACAGCTTGGTGAGGGAAGGGAGGTTGGAGAAGGCTCTATGGTGGACGGTGCGGAGGGGGTTGGAGGTAAGTGAGACCTCCTGCAGCTGCACTAGACCAGCCAGACTATCTTCTCCAATGTAACTCACTCGGTTCCCTCCCATCAGTCTGTCCAAAGACACAATGCTGTGACTGCATGCACTAGCCACTCACTGGTTACAAGCAATATTAAAGGATGCAAAATAGCAACAGTTTATGAACTGCAAAGGATATAATTCACCATTTTCCATCAGAATATAATGGCACTCAGCAAGATTGTAGCTCTGTCCACATAACCCTGATGAAGTATATAATAGCTGAAGAAAGATATAAAAGAGTGTTATTTGTCAAGTGAAATCAAACTTTGTAAAACTCATAAAGTATATAGCCATAATCTGGATGGCTGACCAACAGATCCAACCACTTTCATTGCAATATAACACTTTGCTTTTCAAAGTTAATAACTACCGGTATGCAGTTTATCACATATGAATAAGTACAGAATATTATTTTTTTATCATTAAGTAATAATGAACTACTCTACTCTACCTGAAGCTCACACTTTGATGCAAACTCTAAAACAAATAAAGTTTGTTTGTCTATCTGTTTGATCTGTATTTCTGTCTGTTACTCTGTTGGACTACCTATTATCCATCCGTCTTACTGCATAAGGTCCTAATATTGTACAGAACCGACATACAGTACTCACAGCTGACGAAGGTTCTTGCAGTTAGAGACAGGTGGGATGTCCTTCAAGGAGTTCTCTCCCAGATCCCTGAGGAAAAAAAAGACAGAATCTTTTACACTGTATGCAGAAAAAAGGTTTGCTATTTAGGCCACATGGATGACTCCTAAACATTACTTGACCATATATTCATGTAAAGTATTGTCCTCAAATAATATGTGTACTTTCATGTAGCTGCTTTCAACATTATAATACAGTACAGTAAGTTACATGGAACCTGAATTTTCCCTTACGAATACTGTACCGTAATTATTAATCTACTGTATAGGATCCCACCTACATATTTCTAAAGAAAAGTTGGTATTTATTGAAAGAATTACCATTTTGTAGCAGTATTGCCAGATCCGGCTAGGTCCCAGTATTTTGCCCCGGTCATTTCCTGTACTTTCCCACAGTTACTTCCCGGTAGTTTGCCCAGGTTAGGTCCCGGTAGTCTGCTGTGGTCTAGATTAGGTTAGGTAAGGTCGGGTAAGGTCAGGCTAATTTCAAAATGCCCCATTTGAATATGTCCTATCTTGGAAATGGGGCATTTGTGGAGGAAATGCCATAGAAGAAAATAATCTTAGAATGGTCTAAATAAGTGGGTAATGAAGGTAGAAAAACCGTAGGCGATAACGGTAATTCTTTCAATATTTACCGAAAAGTTTGTCAACTACTTAACTAATTACCATCCTATGTGTACTATAAATGTTGTCCGCGGCTGTATGTACAAATGATAAAATAATAGTGAAGTTCGTATTTATATTATTGTGACTAGTCTTCTCTTGCTTCCTGTGGTCAACATACTGCCATATTAACTGTGGCCAGCTATCATCCATCATGAGGAAGGCCTGTTGGGTGTCCTGCTGGGATTATCTGCCGGCAACTGTTACGTGGATGGGAGGTCTTAGCCTTAAAAAGCAACATTACATTAGTCTGAACCAAGGTGGACGAAGGCTTAATGACTCACAGTATATCCAGTTTGGTGAGGTGTTCCAGAGCGCCCTCCTCCACAGTCCTCAACTTGTTTTGGTGCAGCAACCTGAAAGAATACATATAATATACAGTACTCTGAAGTTTAATAACTTTTCCGACCACTTTTCTATTCTGTAACTTACGTAACGAGGGGCGCAGGAAGTGAACCGGATTTTTTTTTCAAGAGTTAACCCGACAGCGACAAGAAAATTGATATACAGTATAGGTTACATAATTATAATAGGTACGCAATGGCACGCCTTCCTCCTCAAGCATGACTCCACACTGACACACTAGAATTAGATAAAACCATCCACACTACTCGCTCTCCCTCTCTCTATCTCCACCACTATCTTCTGAACTCATTCTCTTTCTCTCCACCATCTTACTTAAGGACCCTGTGATCGTGTATGAAAAATGGTGGCTTCTATAATAACCTCCTGACCATGCCAAGAAACAAGCTCCTTCCATATAGATGGTGGTGTTTCGTGGCAAAATTTTAAGAACTCGTTTATCTCCAGTTTTCTGACTACATCACAGGGTCTCCTAACTCATTCTCTCTCACCACCATCTTCCTCAACTCATTTTCTCTCTTCACTACTCACTCATCTACTCTCCTTCCCGTCACCATCTTTCTCTCCCCTCCATTTTTTCATCCAACCACCCTCCTTTTCTTCAACACTCACTGTCCCTTCCTTGCTCCATTAGTAAATTAGTACTCATCATCCACCAGCCCTCACTTCCATCTCTTTCCCTCCACCATCCACTCTCCCACACCATCCATTTAACTCCACTTCCCTCCACTCTCCCTGCTACACTCATCAGTTTATCTTCGGGCTGGTAAATACATCATAATTATCACCTCGATCCCTTCCTTGTTCCTTTTGTTTAATCCTTCCTCATAAAAGTAATAGATATAAACCCACATTTGATACTGGTACACTATCCTCTACTAGCTAAAAGTTTACAAGTTCCTCTTAATCTTCACCACCACCACATAATATTCTACTCGTAATCTTCTCCTCGTCCACATTCTTTACCTCTGCGTCATACAAGTACATTTAATACTCCACACTTGAAACTGTCATACTCCTTAATCTCGCTCGACGTTTCTCTTTCTGTCCTGTCGTTCTTATTTAGTGTAAAAATCGATTGTAAACATCCAGATACGTATAATACTCATGTTCGTTCATTTTCCAAGTGATGTTGTGCAGTCTTTATGGAAGTGCAATTTCTTCTGTATATTTTTCACAACAAACACAACTCTAGGGGTAAAACTATTAACCCAATCAGAAACTAATCAAAGTCCTCCAACTTGTAATATTCTAATAAGGTACAGAACGCAGTGTTTTGATAAATATATATGGATGTATAATACTATACCCAATATTTTGAAAACACATACACACATACATATCAAGAGATACAAATTTTATACTCTTTTACGTCAGTCACCACTATTTGACTATTATTTGACCCAGGTTAATGAAGTGGAATTGTGCCATATAACGAGGTGTATTTCAAAATGTTTATCTCCATTGTGTGTGTGTGTGTGTGTGTGTGTGTAGCAAAGGCCTGAATGGGATGTGTATACTTAGCGTTAAGCCGTTTGATGGGGCTCATAAACAAAGCTCTAATTAGTTCAAAGACAACAACAACAAAAGCACACACACACATACACACACACTATGATAGCTCTGTTGCAAATTGACCCATATAAAGGGAACCGTTTATTGTTATGGCACAGCACAGTGCAAGGGTTTATTTTCCCTTTCCTGCTGCCTATGCATAAACTTCAATACCTCACTAGCAATAATGTAAAGTTCACAAAAACCAATTTAATTCGTGCACTCAGGGTACGTCCAGTCGCCTTTCCTGTGAGAAGATTAACCTGAAGATTAGCAGACTCGCTAGCAAAAATTCAAATATGCCATCAGCATCTATTCTCTTTCGTAGTTCCCTTTTTGGGTAACTGTTGTACAAGGTCTTGTTTAGGTCTACTGTTTACCATACTCTGTTTACTGTTGTACTATACTGTTTACTGCTTACCATACCATGTTTACAAGTGTACCCTACTCTATTTGCTGGTGTCACTTACCCTGTTTACTCATGTACATACCTTACTCTGTTTACCATTTACCATACCCTAGCTGTTTTCCCTTTACCATAACCTTTTTACTAGTGTACTCTACTCTGTTTACTAGTGTTAGATTTGGTTAGGTTAGGTTAAGTTAGGTATACTTCTGTAAAAGGCCAGGAGAATGACTTACAGAACGATAGGTTAGGTTAGGTTAGGTATACTTCTGTAAAAGGCCAGGAGAATGACTTTGTCACGAGTCAGACATAATACTCGTGACGTAATTTGAATTACAGAGAGTGGAAAATTCCATACTGGTCTCAATATAGAATGTTCTAGAGAAGGTTCTGGAATATTCCATTCACGAGACAAAGGAGACAGGAGTGGGTTAAGTTGGGGTGCAGCCTAGTTAATCCCCAGGTAGTATCAAAAATAGACCAGGTAGAAAAAGGGAAAAAGGGTCATGGTTCAACTGAAATTGCCACATTCAGTCATATAGGTGTTCGTACATTAAGTACATAATGTATTAATAATTATGCTACCTGGGTAACTTATGGTATTGTAAATGATCGTGAAGTGGAGGGGAATTATCGGGAATTATTAGCACGCCATAGGTAAATTGCAATTGCAGGTATAACTAAGGAATGAGAGGGTACAATGTAAATCGTAGCCAATTAGGACAAACGAACACAGATAGGAGGAGGAGTCAGTAGAAATTTTGAACTTCCAGCCTCCAGTCAATTTTGGAAATATAGGTCAGTTGGAAAACACACTTGAAGGAAGGATCACACTCGTACCGTCAGCTTCCCTTACCTAGATCAATCCTCCACGTGTGCAGTGGGGAGTGGTCAACGTAAACGCCGAATTCGTTGTATATTACGCGATTCACAAGGCTTTACAGTTGTATACTGACTAGTTGCATTGACGCTGGTTCGGTAAGTGAATTAAGGTGAGGGAGAGCTGGATCTTTGAAGAAAAATTACGAGTGTGTTGTGAGACTCTAAATTATTCCCAAAAGTGAGACATTAAGAAATATTCCAACTCGCGTAACAATTGATAGAATTACTACAAGTGTTAACGTAAGCTAGACTATCGTCGCGAGAGCGAGACGTAGCGAGAGCGAGTAGCTAGTTAGCGTGGCGTGAGTGTGTGTGTGTGTGTGAAATTAATTTATTCATGTTGGCATACTGGAGTTGAATAAATATAGAAATTTGCAATTGGTTGTTTAAATGCACCAGTAGATTTGTTATCTATATAAATACATATATATCGGGAAGAACCCTTAACATAAAAATTTATTATGTGCGTGGTGCTTGAGGCCTAAAAACGGGGAGTTAACCCTGAGTACTTTCTTCGCTGCAGCCAACCAACGAAGATCATAAATTAACCGGGCAAGGTAAGTTGTAATTGCCATATTATAAATTACATTATCTATCATTCTCACATCACCGTCACATATTGGCGCCCGAACAGGGACCTGAGCGTTGTATTAACTCCAGTCACACACGCGCACACTTTCACGAGTAGATAGTCATAACTGTCCAGAAATTAAGGCAACCGAAACGATAGAAAATAAATTAAAAATGTCTACCGTTCAAGAATTGTTGGGAGAGGCTCAACTATTGGGAATTGAAGGTAAGGCCGAAATTCAAGGGTACGTGAAGGGCCGCCAAGAAGAAGAAAGGCTTGAAAGGGCAGCCATAAGAGAAAATGAAAGAGAACAGAGAGAGCAAGAAAAATTGAAATGGGAACATGAAAAGGAAGTATTGGAACTGCAAGTACGTGCGAGTGAAAATCAAAGTGCGAGTGGAAGTAATGTCGCAAGCTCAACCACCGTAACCCCAAGGTTACAACTGTCAAAATACGTAGAGGGAGACGATATCGAGCCGTTTATTGAGCGATTCGAAATGGTTGCAGACACTTATAGATTAAATGATGATATAAAGAAGCTCGAGTTCATTAATTTATTCGATGGAAAAGCACTTAGTATTCTCCACCGACTCGACAGTACCGCCAGAGATTATGAGAACATGAAAAAAGCTTTATTACAGGCGTACGGGTTGACGGTCGATGACGCTAGGAATCAGTTCTGGCGTGCATCCTTACAGGATAAGGAGACTGTTGCACAGTTTAGTGCACGTCTGACCAGTTACCTGGATCAGTGGTTGGAGAAGGCCGAAACACCTAAGACGTTGGAGGGGGTAAAAGACTTGTTGCTGCGCACACAGCTGGAGAAGTCTTGTCCTCCAGAATTGTCGGCTCAGCTAAAAACCAACAAGGTGAAAATGTTGCAAACGATGGTGGATATGTCGGACGCACATTTTACCGCGTATGGTTACCACACGCGGATTCAGCCTAATAAGAAAATTAATCAGTCGAATAAGCCTTCTCAGAACTCTGCTGTTTCATATAACCAGTCGAGTAAAAATCAGTCACAGCAGCAGAGTCAAATTGTTCGTCTGCAACCTAACCCTCATTTTAATCATACCCAGAAACAAGGTAATAATCACTATTCGCAGCAGTCCAATCAGTACCGTTACCAAGGAAAAAGTAACTGGAAAAATAGTAATAACCACGGTGGAAATAAGGGTTATTATCAGCGATCGGCAGCTGCAACACATGGTGAACCACAGTATTCACCTGTGGCGGTTCAACCTAGTGTAGAACCACGAGTGCCTCAGTCGGTTCACGAACCTCATCAATTGTGACTAAACGCGACAGGAGTCTCGAAAGGTAAGTCTGGCTTCCATATTTGTCCGGGAATGGTTAACGGGATATCTGTTGAAGTCTTTCGAGATAATGGGTCATCGGGGTGTTGTGTCGCTGATGGTTTAGTTGCTTCTAATGATTTTACAGGGGAGCAGGTAACTATCACTATGATTGATGGTACCAGGAGGCTCTATCCTCTTGCTAAAGTTGCAGTGGAGAGTCCATTTTATACAGGCCAGGTAATTGCAGCAGTCATGCAAAATCCTGTGTCAGATTTGGTAATAGGGAATATACCAGGGGTTAAGAATGCATGTTCAGTGGAAATTTCCACACAGACTGGTGCAGCTGCTGTAACCAGGGGTATGGCACATGCGAAGAAAACAGTTGTTCCACTTCAGGTGACAACTGCCGCCGACCTCGTCAATTGCGAGGATGTAATTGCTGAGCAAGCAAGTGACCCTTCATTGGCACTTGTTCGCAAGCAGGCACTTGAGGGTGACAGTAGAGATAGACATGGTATTGTAACCAGTTACGTCAGGAGGAGAAATAGGTTTTACCGACGTACAGTAAACCCCGATGGGGAAGAGAGGGTTCAGTTTCTCGTACCAGAGAAATACAGACAGGCTGTGTTCAACCTGGGTCATCATGCTATATTAGGGGGTCATATGGGGATGAGGAAAACAATTGATAGGATTCAGTCTCATTTCTATTGGCCAGGTATGGGGAGAGAGATAGGGAGGTTGTTGAGGTCATGTGACGTTTGTCAGAAAACGTGTGACAGGGGTCGGGTGAAGCCTGCACCTCTTAATCCTCTACCGCTAATCTCAGAGTCATTTGAGAGAGTAGCGGTTGATATTGTTGGACCGATTATTCCGAGGGCTACGGACGGTGCCAAGTATATTCTTACCTGTGTGGATTTCGCGACCAGATGGCCTGAAGCAGTGCCTCTGCGTGATATTGAAGCCACTACAGTGGCTGAAGCCTTGTTGGATATATTCTGTCGTGTCGGCATACCAAAGCAGGTATTGTCCGACCGAGGCAGTCAATTTACCTCTGCTATGATGGAGGAATTGTGGAGATTACTCTCAGTTAAAGGGTTGAGGACAACACCTTATCATCCAATGTGTAATGGGTTGTGTGAGAGGTTTAATGGTACTCTCAAGAAAATGTTGAGGAGGATGGCAGTAGAACAACCTAGGGAGTGGTCCAGGTATATCTCGCCACTACTGTTCGCGTATCGCGAAGCACCTCAGGCATCGTTGCAATTTAGTCCATTCGAGTTAGTGTATGGTAAACCTGCTCGAGGACCACTTCAGGTTCTACGTGAACTTTGGGACGATGAGGAATCGGATCCCGTGGTGAAAACCACTTATTCTTATGTAATTGATTTGGCAGAACGATTACAGCAAACCTGCGAGATTGCAAAGCAGGAGTTAGCTAAAGCAAAGGAGGTTCAGAAGTCCTACTATGATAGGAAAACTAAGCTCCGAACGCTACAGGTAGGGGGGAAGTGTCTCGTTCTGTTACCAACAGCTCATAATAAGTTGTTGGCTCAGTGGAAGGGTCCCTTTGAAGTAGTCAAGAAGGTGAATGACCTTAACTACATAGTTAAAATCAAAGGTGAGGCCAAGCGGTTCCATATTAATATGCTTAAGGAATATTACACCACCCAACAGGGGTGTACTTCCATTGTTACCACATTTGGGGCAGGCTGTTGTAACATCACCTCAGAACAGAGTGAAGTGTTAAGTCTAGTCCGTGGTCATTTTTCCCCAGCAGTAGACATGGTTAGCGCTGCTGTGGTAATCCCCGAGGGTGACGAGGGATATACTCCCAGGCGGCAGAAGTATCCTCCGGGTCGAATTGCTCGTAAACTGTTACCCCTCCGAGCGCAACGAGCACGAGTCTTATGCGACTCAGATCAAGGGGTTTCCTAGGGTGTTGGGAAAAATCCGATGTTATATGTATTGTATTTGTGCAACTTATCCAAGACACGGATTCTAGCGGTTTACTCTGATCCCAGGCTCGGATAATTTACTAATATATATATTGCCTTCCAGAATATTATTGCATTATTTTGTGTAACCTTATCCAAGACACAGATTCTAGCGGTTTACTCTGATCCCAGGCTCGGATAATTACTAATATATGTATTGCCTTCCAGAGATATTGTTGCATTTCCTACATATTATGTAACAAATACACAATGCATTACATACACCACACTTATATATTGCTTAAATGTGTACAAATTGTACTGAGCAGAAATTACCAGGTACATTCATTCTTGTCTCGGAGTTTCTTCCTAAGATTGAAAAGCTAAAGTAACTGTTGGGAGTTTTCCACTCATTGGCAAAAATGAACACGTAACTGGTGATAGTAATTGACACATACAAGAATAAGTGAAGTGTGGATGAATTGTTATTGTAATAGTTATACATGCAAAGGCGTTGTTACCACTTCACGAATCTATTAAACATTGCATAGAGCAATGTCTCTTTGTGTGGGCGAATGTCACGAGTCAGACATAATACTCGTGACGTAATTTGAATTACAGAGAGTGGAAAATTCCATACTGGTCTCAATATAGAATGTTCTAGAGAAGGTTCTGGAATATTCCATTCACGAGACAAAGGAGACAGGAGTGGGTTAAGTTGGGGTGCAGCCTAGTTAATCCCCAGGTAGTATCAAAAATAGACCAGGTAGAAAAAGGGAAAAAGGGTCATGGTTCAACTGAAATTGCCACATTCAGTCATATAGGTGTTCGTACATTAAGTACATAATGTATTAATAATTATGCTACCTGGGTAACTTATGGTATTGTAAATGATCGTGAAGTGGAGGGGAATTATCGGGAATTATTAGCACGCCATAGGTAAATTGCAATTGCAGGTATAACTAAGGAATGAGAGGGTACAATGTAAATCGTAGCCAATTAGGACAAACGAACACAGATAGGAGGAGGAGTCAGTAGAAATTTTGAACTTCCAGCCTCCAGTCAATTTTGGAAATATAGGTCAGTTGGAAAACACACTTGAAGGAAGGATCACACTCGTACCGTCAGCTTCCCTTACCTAGATCAATCCTCCACGTGTGCAGTGGGGAGTGGTCAACGTAAACGCCGAATTCGTTGTATATTACGCGATTCACAAGGCTTTACAGTTGTATACTGACTAGTTGCATTGACGCTGGTTCGGTAAGTGAATTAAGGTGAGGGAGAGCTGGATCTTTGAAGAAAAATTACGAGTGTGTTGTGAGACTCTAAATTATTCCAAAAGTGAGACATTAAGAAATATTCCAACTCGCGTAACAATTGATAGAATTACTACAAGTGTTAACGTAAGCTAGACTATCGTCGCGAGAGCGAGACGTAGCGAGAGCGAGTAGCTAGTTAGCGTGGCGTGAGTGTGTGTGTGTGTGTGAAATTAATTTATTCATGTTGGCATACTGGAGTTGAAATAAATATAGAAATTTGCAATTGGTTGTTTAAATGCACCAGTAGATTTGTTATCTATATAAATACATATATATCGGGAAGAACCCTTAACATAAAAATTTATTATGTGCGTGGTGCTTGAGGCCTAAAAAACGGGGAGTTAACCCTGAGTACTTTCTTTCGCTGCAGCCAACCAACGAAGATCATAAATTAACCGGGCAAGGTAAGTTGTAATTGCCATATTATAAATTACATTATCTATCATTCTCACATCACCGTCACAGACTTACAGAACGATAGGTTAGGTTAGGTTAGGTATACTTCTGTAAAAGGCCAGGAGAATGACTTACAGAATGATAGGTTAGGTTAGGTTAGGTATACTTCTGTAAAAGGCCAGGAGAATGACTTACAGAATGATAGGTTTAGGTTAGGTTAGGTATACTTCTGTAAAAGGCCAGGAGAATGACTTACAGAATGATAGGTTAGGTTAGGTTAGGTATACTTCTGTAAAAGGCCAGGAGAATGACTTACAGAACGATAGGTTAGGTTAGGTTAGGTATACTTCTGTAAAAGGCCAGGAGAATGATTTACAGAATGATTGAGTTGTTAACTTACAGAATGAGAAGGTTGTTGAGGCCACGTAGGTCGTTGTGTGCCACCACTGTCAACTGATTCCTGCCAAGATTCCTGCAACATAACACAACATAAATTGACATCAGTCTCAAGTACATACCATAGAAACAATAATTATATAATTTGTTGCATAGAAATATGTGTGAGTGTGTGTGTGTGTGTGTGTGTGTGTGTGTACGCATATATAGATTGGATTGCCGGATGTGTGTGTGGAGAGAGAGAGAGAGAGAGAGAGAGAGAGAGAGAGTTTGTGTGTGTGTGGAAACAGGAGGGCAGAGAGAGAGAGGCAGTGTGTGTATGTGTGTACTTACAGAGACTGGAGGGCCGTGAGTGAGGAGAGATGGGTTGGGAAGGAGGTGAAGGCGGTTTACCCTCCAATGACAGCTCTCTCAACGTTACGGGAGGAGGGCGTCACCTCTCACATCACTCAGTCTGTTCTTGTCCAACTCTCTGGGAAAAGGGTATAACAATGACATCACACACACACACACACACACACACACACTCTCTCTCTCTCTCTCTCTCTCTCTCTCTCTCTCTCTCTCTTCATCTCTCTCTCTCTCTCTCTCTCTCTCTCTCTCTCTCTCTCTCTCTCTCTCTCCTCTCTCTCTCTCTCTCTCTCTCTCTCTCTCTCTCTCTTTGCACACACACACCATGATTTTTTTATAATTACCTTTATGGGTGTAATCTCTTGTTGTAAAATGGAGGGCTAATGATTGACTTTTAAATTTCCACAGAACACATAAACACTTTTAATTAACAGATTTCCTCTATATTTTTGGACTCACTGTTTAAAATAAATAAATGCCAGGTAGAATATAATGAACACTAATGCCAATCCGTATTCAGTAAAATGCCCCTGATCCACTCCATTGTTGACCAGAGCCAGATGAAATTATGGTAACATTATTGTACATTATTATGGTGAACAAAGAATGTATGATAGTAATGATATGCTCACAAAACTTGGAGAGGAAGTGTTGGAATGCTCCTGGGGCGATCTTCTCCAATTGTTCCCAGACAGGATACTAAAAAAAAAAGAAGATAATAATACTCATAGTAATTATTTTCTTAATGTTGATATAATACAGTAATAATAATAAATATACAAATAATAATAATAATAATAATAATAATAATAATAATATAATAATAATAACAATAATAATAACAATAACAACAACAATAAAAATTAAAATTAAAATAATAATAATAATGATAATAATAATAATATAATAATAACAAAACTACACCACCAGAGAGAGGAGGCAGCTATACAAATCTATACATGCATGAAACACCAGCACTGTATATTCCACTATAGGCGATTATATACATACAGTATACACTATTATAACCCACTAATAGGATCAAAGACCAATGTGACGGTGATGGACACACAGGGAAGGAGCCATTATAAATGGTGTATATGCCACACACACACACACAAAACACAGACACACACATTAGCCCATACCATTAATATTGATGACCTGAAACTCGATACGGGAAACAGACTCATTCATTCATTCATGTCCAAGGTAGTAAAATATATAAACAAATAAACAGATTTCCACACATATATATCATATAAAAAATAAGCCTATATATATATATATATATATATATATATATATATATATATATATATATATATATATATATATATATATATATATATATATATATATATATATATATATATATATATATATATATATATATATAAAACAGATTCTCCACACATACACATCATATAACAAAAAATAAGCCGAAACATACATATATATATATATATATAGAAAAAACAGATTCTTCACACATACATATCATAATTATATATAAAAAAAATAAGCCTAAACATATATACAGTATATAAATAAACAGCAGATTTCCACACTATATATAGCCTATATTTTTTCAAAAAATAAGTCAAAACCAATCTATGTATATACTCACAGTGTCTGGAGGGCTGGGTAGTCACTGAAGAAGCCGGGACGTAACTCTGTAATATGGTTGTCGCTCAGGTCTCTGAAAGTAAACAAAACATACATCACTCCTTATGTCTAGTAACACTTATATAAAACAACCTATAGGACGACTGATAACAACATTTGGAGACTTGTAGACAACTTAAGACGGCTTATAAACAACTTATGATTACTTATAAACAATCCAAGATGACTTATAACAACTTAAAACGACTTAAAGCAACCTATAACTACTTAAAACAACCTATAACAACTTTTAACAACCCAAGACGACTTACAACAACTTA
>JAWQEG010004102.1:0-17500 GCA_033782935.1 Petrolisthes cinctipes
ATATCGGAGGAGTGGAGACATCAGAGCGAACAGAGGACTGACTGAAAGAGCTCTAGGGAATGGAAAGAATTGATTTAGAGGAAATGAATGAATGAATGAACGGGTGGAGAGATAGGGAATGAAAGACTAAGAAGGAATGAATGAATAGGGCTAGAGACAGAGAGAGACAGAGACAGACAGAGAGACAGACAGACAGACAGACAGACAGACAGACAGACAAACAGACAAACAGACAAACAGACAGACAGACAGACAGACAGACAGAGACAGAGACAGAGAGAGTGTGTGTGTGTACAGTACATACAATAGGGAATAAAAGACTTAGAAGGACTGAATGAGTGAATGGTTGAATGGCAAGGAGGAAGAAAGTGT
Source organism: Petrolisthes cinctipes (assembly GCA_033782935.1). Lineage (NCBI taxonomy): Eukaryota > Metazoa > Arthropoda > Malacostraca > Decapoda > Porcellanidae > Petrolisthes > Petrolisthes cinctipes. The sequence goes on from JAWQEG010004102.1 coordinate 373, forward strand.
TAGAGAGAGTAAATATCTCAGAAAAAAGTCAACACTGTACTTCCCCTTTCATTAAATAGCCTTTACATATAACACTCACCTGGATTGAGAGAAATGTGTGTATTATATTACACCGTGTTTAATAAGACCATAATTAATTCATTACTTGGACGACTGTACATTAAAATCTTCATTATTTATTTGATAAACTGTAATAAGGTCAGCATTACTTTATTTAGGCTATTGTGTAGGTAATTGATTCCTCCAACCCTCGCTGGCTAGTTAGTTAGTTAGTCAGCCAACCAGCCAGACAGCCAGTTAGCCAACCAACCTACAAATCTACCACCCAACCAACCAATAAACCCACAAGCCAACAAACAAACAAACCAACTAACCAACCAGACAGCCATTCATCCATCCATCTAGCCAGCCAGCCAACAAACCAAAAACCAACCAACCTACAAATCAACCAACCAACCAATCAACCAACCAACCATCCAATCAACCAACCAACCAACCAACTAACCAACCATCCAACCAACCAACCACCCAACCAACCAACCAACCATCCATCCAACTAACCAACCAACCAACCAACCAACCAACCAACCAACCATCCAATCAACCAACCACCCAACCAACCAACCAACCAACCAACCAACCAACCATCCAATCAACCATCCAACCAAATAACCAACCAAATAACCAACCAACCAACCAACCAACCAACCAACCACCCAACCAACCAACCAACCAACCAACCACCCAACCAACCAACCACCCAACCAACCAACCACCCAACCAACCATCCAATCAACCATCCAACCAAATAACCAACCAAATAACCAACCAGCCAACCAACCAACCAACCAACCCAACCAACCATCCAATCAACCAACCAACCAACCACCCAACCAACCAACCAATCAACCAACCACCCAACCAATCACCCAACCAACCATCCAATCAACCAACCACCCAACCACCCATCCAATCAACCAACCACCAACCAACCAACCAACCAACCAACCAGCCAGGTCCCGTCAACGCATGTCTCCTCCTTCTTCAAACATTGTAAACTTCGCCCAGAATTTCTCGCACGTCATTTACGAGTCTGGGGGGCGTTGGCGGCTGCGGTCACCTCGTAAATCATTCCAGAAGACGTTTCCAGTCCTTCCCGCCTGTCCTGGGTGGTGCCTTACTAAATATGGAGCAACGGATTCCTCTAAACTATTCGATCAGTAAGATGACAACATGCATCTATTGTTTTTTGTTGATTTAGTTCTGTTCCCTGATATAATTTGGAGCAATCAAGGCGCTCTTAATTATGTACCAAAAGTGTATTATTTATCGAGTAACTTAAAATTTCTTCTGCCTCTTTTTGCATTTTATTTACACTCAAACAAAGATATACTATAATTTAGGCCATCAGAGTAAAAACACACACACACACACACACACACACACACACACACACACACACACACACACACAACAACAACAACAACAACAACACACACACACACATCACTACTATTCTATCCCCACTAAAAAGACACACTGTGGGAGGCAAAAGAATAAGGGAATGGCGAGTGAAGCGAGAATATTATTTCCTCACTCCTGACAGTAAGATTGGAATGGAATGGTCTCAGCTTCACGCCAACTTCAAATAAATTCTCCCGTCACTTGTCAATTTTACTTGTTGAGAGAAGTAAGTTCGCGCCGTGAAATTGAAAATATTGTTGTTTGCAGGGATACAACTACGATTACTGCTATTACGATTATTACTTTTACTGTAGATAATCAGAAATGTTAATAATAATAATAATTATAATTATAATATTAATATTATAATAATATTAATATGATATAATAATAATAATAATAATAATAACAATAACAATAATAATAATATAATATAATAATAGTAATAACAATAAAAATAATAGTAATCATAATAATAATAATATAATTACTTCATGAATTTTCTCTTTATTTCTCTCAATTAGTCTGAATATTCATATACCCTTATCTGTCCAAATAGCATACTATACCATAATTTACTCAATCCTTCACTTTTCTGTATCTTTGAATTTTATATCAATTTGTCTCGTCATCAATCTCTCTCTCTCTCTCTCTCTCTCTCTCTCTCTCTCCTCTCTCTCTCTCTCTCTCTCTCTCTCTCTCTCTCTCTTTTGGCGTTAGTGTAGTACAATAGAGGAGTGACAGAGGGAGGGATCAGAGTCTCACCTCACATAACAAATTTATAGCCAGTGCCACGTGACGGATGATGGAGGCACGTACAAGGAGGAGGAAGAGGAGGAAGAGGAAGAGGAAGAGGAAGAGGATGAGAAGGAGGAAGAGGAGGAGGAAGAGGAAGAGGAAGAGGAGGAGGAGGAGGAGGAGGAGGAGGAGGAGGAGGAGGAGGAGGAGGAGGAGGAGGAGGAGGAGGAAGAGGAATACAAAGGAATACAAAGGACATTCAAACAGCAACAGACCTACTGGTCCTTACGAGGCTGCTTGATTTTGCTATTCTATCTAACCTACAAGAGTGAGGGAAAGTATAGCAAAGAAGAAGGCTCCTCCCCCACCCACCACTCCCTCCAGCTGAAGCTGGCAGGAAATGAAAAGATACCATGTAGTATGGAAAAACTAACATGGAATTTATATAGGACAGCAGGAAGGTTCTTACACTATGTCTTAAAATACAGTACATTTTTATATATATGACGTAAAATTATTCGTGTAATACAGTACTAGCTAGCTATAAATATACCAGTGGTCTGTACTCCGCCTGGCTTACCCAGGCCCTACACTCTATGCTACGAATACTATTAACGTGGTGAGTCTATGACTGTTCTACTCTTGTCGGAGTATATATAATAAGTGAACTGCGGTTATGTTACTAATCTTATTCGAGTGTGAATAGTTGGAGGTTCGGGTTATTTGATAGATACTTGTCTAAGTGACTTTTGAACGACTCTATTGTTGCACAGTTTATAACAGCAGAGGGCAGTCGGTTCCAAATGTTTACGATACGATTAAAAAAGAAAAATTTAGCTTCATTCGTGTTAAAACGTTTCCCGACGATCTTTAGCCCATTATTCCTGGTAATATTTCTGTTGTCGATGCTGAAGTAATTACTGGCATTTAAATTACTGAAACCTTTGAATATTTTGAAGACTTCTATAAGGTCTCCTCTTAGTCGCCGTTTGCTGAGGCTATATAGATTTAATTCCTTCAGTCGCTCCTCATAGGGCTTATTTCGTAATCTAGGGATCATTTTAGTTATTCTGCGTTGTACTCTCTCTAGTTTTTCGATGTCTTTCTTATAGTACGGGGACCACATCTGTACACAGTATTCGAGGTGAGGACGTACGAGTGAGTTATATAATGTAATAATAATATCTTCTGATTTAAATTCAAAAGTTCTACCGATAAATCCTATGAGTTTGTTTGCTGTTTTCACTACTTCTGAGCACTGCTGTCCAGGTTTTAAGTCATTTGTTATTGTGACACCGAGGTCTCGTTCCATATTTACGCTTGAGAGTTGAACGTTATTCATAGTGTATTGTACTTTACTGTTATCGTTTCCAATATGAAGAACTTTGCACTTTTCTACATTGAAATACATTTGCCACTCATTTGCCCAGTCTACCAAAGTGTCCAAATCACGCTGTAAGGTTTGCCACTCTTCTCTGGAGGTTACTTTACTCGCTAGTTTTGTGTCGTCTGCAAATTTTGATGTCTTACAAGTGAGCCCATTATCTATATCATTAATATAAATTATAAAAAGGATGGGACCCAATACTGATCCCTGAGGAACTCCACTTTGAACATTACGCCAGTCAGATGCTATCCCATTAATTACTACTCGTTGTTTACGCTCTGACAGCCAGTCTTCAAGCCATGCCTGGACTTTCCCCATAATACCGTGTGCGCCGAGTTTTCTTATCAATCGCTTGTGGGGGACCTTGTCAAATGCTTTTTGGAAATCTAGGTAAATTACGTCCACGGATCTCGACTCATCATGCATGTTATGAACGTCATAGAAAAAATCTAATAGGTTTGTGAGGCAGGACCGTCTATTTCGAAAACCGTGTTGCGAGTCTTTGATTATGTCATTCTCTTCTAGGAACTTTACCATTTTGTCCCTGATAATGGTTTCCATTAGTTTACAGACTACCGATGTTAGGCTTATTGGTCGATAATTACCGGGTAGTGACTTAATTCCTTTCTTAAATATAGGTGTTACGTTAGCTGTTTTCCATTCGATTGGTACTTTCCCCGTTTTTAATGATTTCTTAAATATAACGGAAAGTGGCTTGGCTAACTCGAACTTCGCTTCCTTCAAGATTCTCGGGGAAATTTTATCTGGTCCCGGTGTTTTATTTACATTGATGGCATTTATAGCACTTATAATGTTACTTTCATCAAGTTCGCAGTTATCTAGACTTATGTCATTTACTTGTACGGTCGGGACTGGTAGTGCTTCTGTTGTATTTTCTTCATTGAATACTGATGCAAAATAATCATTTAGTATGGTAGCCATTTGTACTTCATTATCGGTATATTCGTCATTGTTATTTGCAAGTGGACCAATTACTGAAGTTAGCACTTTCTTTTTTCTTATGTAACTATAGAATTCCTTCGGGTTTGATTTACTAAGTTTTGCAATATGATTCTCAAACTCTTTCTTACTTTGTTTGATTTGCTTTTTAATTATTCGTCTAAGTCTGTCGAATTCCTGCTTATCTGACTCGTCTTGTGTTTCTTTAAATTTTTTATGGGCTCGTTTTTTGGCTAATAGGTTCGTGTGAATCTCGTTATTCCACCATTTGGGTTTAAACTTTCCCGGTGAACGTCTATCACGGTACGGTATACATGATTTCACAGCACAATTTAGGTTATTTACAAATAATTCCCATGAGGCGTTGATGTCTGGGGCTTCTGTTACAGCAGTCCAATCTGTGTTACCTAAGGTACATCTTAGTTTATTAAAGTTCGCCCTTTTAAAATTAGGTACTTTTTCTGTGCTCGCGTTTTCTTCTGTCTTTGATATATTAATTTCAAATGTTATAATTCTGTGATCGCTAGAACTAAATTCATGTCCGACTTTAACATCCTTAACTAAGTTGTCATTGGTAGTAAGAATTATATCTAGGATATTGTTTCCTCTCGTAGGAAACGTTACACGTTGGCTTAGTGCACTTTCGTTTAAATTTGTGTACAAATCGTGGCCAGAATGTGAAATTAAATTATCACCCCACTTCTGTACTGGTAGGTTAAAATCGCCAAAAATTATACAATCATCCTCGCAACAGATTTCAGCTAAACTGTCGTAGAGAACTGAATCGGTGTTTGTTGATTGATTCGGTGGTCTATATATGAGGCCCAATATTGTTTTGCATGAACGGTGTCGTAATTGTATATAGCATGCGTCTATATTATCTATTTCTGGCCTATTCACTCGTAGCGGGTGAAGACTACTTTTTACATACAAAATTACACCACCTCCGTTACGAACTGTTCTTTCGTTACTAAATATGTTATATCCTGGTATGGCATATTCTGCTAGGTAATCTCTACAGGCTGTATTTATCCAGGATTCCACGATGCCAATTATATCATAATTTTCTGTACTTACTAAGGCTTCTAGGTCGGTAAATTTATTACGTATACTCCGTGCATTGAAAAAACAGACTGTCGTCGATGTCGAGTTGTATGAGGGTTTATTGTTTACGTTACGGGCGTTGTGTTCGGCTGTGCTGCGTTTTTTGATCTGTAGTTTTGAACAGCATCATTTAGTAGTCTACCGAGACGTGCTGCCCCAACACCGTTTAGGTGTAGTCCGTCTTTTTGGAAGAGAATAGGATTATTATAAAAATTGTCCCAATGGTCGATGAATTCTATTCCTTCCTGTGAACAAAGTGTCTTTAATCGGCTGTTCGTACTATACGCCAGGTTATAAAACCTGTTGTCTGCATTTATCCTCGGCAGGATCCCGGAAATTATGATGTGATTAGAGTTATTCTTGTATCGTCGAATGGCTTCTCGGTATTTTTCCATTAGTTCTTCTGATCTTGTCCGCTTGATGTCGTTTGTTCCCGTATGAAGAATGAAGCATGTGTTGTTGGTGGCATTCACAGTAATGTCTTGGTGGGCCGCGGTGATGTCGTCAATACCTGCTCCTGGTATACAATAACGTTTACGGTTATTAGGGGCTCTACCACAGAACTCTTCGAGTTGACCACGGATTATGGAGTCCCCAATTAATCGGGTTTCTTCCTCATCCTCCATGGGCTCAGTCAGTACCTGGTATCGGTTGGAAGTTATTATTGGTAAGTAGGTTCTGGGAGCAGTCACCTGTCTAGTTTCGCTTGTGTTTGTCCCGGTGGACAAACGTGGTGAGTTGGTTGGTTGGGTGGCAACATGTGTAGGGGCCGGTGTAGGTGTGGAGATAGGAGCGGTAGGGGTCGTGATCCCAGGGGCATTGATAATAATCCGATGTGGGCGGGTTAATGGCGTGAGACGGGTGGGTGTAGCATGTGTGCCTCTGGTTACCTGTGAATAGAGTGGAGGTTCTTCTTGCATACCCGTAGCTATGTTCAATGAGACAAACTCCTGTAGTGAGTCATACTTCCTTTTCAACTGGCGATTTTCTTCTCTTGTTTCCTCGACTATCTTCATCATCTCGCAGAGCCGACAAATTGGGGAGGAGAAGTAATCAGTGAAGTACTGACCCGCGAATCTCCCGTTGCACGCGTTGCAAGGTTTGAGATTTGAAGGCATCTTATGGATTGGGAGACGGGGAGAGAAAACAGCAACGAAAGGAGTGGGATGGGGGAGGCAGAGAAAGGGAGGGGAGTGGGCGAAGTGAAAGGGGACGTGGGAGAGGTAGGGGTGAAGTTGTAGAGGGGGGAAGGAGTGTAGCCTGTATGTCCCAGGGGGCACAGGAGGGGTGAGGTCAGTATGGGAGGGGGAGGGAAAGTAGGGTTGAGGGCGAGGTCAGGTGAGGTCACAGGTATAGAGTCGGAAAGGCACAGGTGAGGTGAGGTAGAGTACAGGGATTAGGCACGCCTTGGGTTGGAATTTCTCTACGTCGCCAGAATAAACGATAATAACGACAATTTGACCAAATTAATATAACGTGTGCTGGATTTGAATACTTCAGAACCACGCAGCATAGACGTTAAATAACAAAACTAATTTAATATAACGTGTGCTGGGTTTGAATACTTCAGAACCACGCAGCATAGACGTTAAATAACAAAACTAATTAATACAACGTACGCTTTCTAGGACTTTCGAGAGGTCGCCTGACTATTAAACCAATAAGTATCGCTAGGATCCGTATTTGTTTCAGAGGTTGGACATAGGTGAGTAGGGATAAAGAAGGCAGAGAATGGGAGGGGGGGAGGCGGAGTAAAAGCGGGCACAGGACGGGTTAGGTGAGGTGAGGTGAGGTGGGAGGGAGATGGGAGTGGTGGAGGGGGTAAGAAGTAGAGGAGGGACAGGTACGGGGTAGGGCAAGGTGAGGTGGGACAAAGGTGTGTAGGGATAAAAAAGGATTAGTGACAGGAGGGTAGGTCAGGTAGTATCTATGGAGCGTTAGTGCAAGATTTTAATAACAATAAATATATATATTTTTTCTTTTTAAAGATAGTTAGCAAATTAACTATATAGCGTACCGAAAACACGGGTTTACACACCCACAAGAATGGAAATATGCAAAAGGAGCAAGGAAAGTACTGGCGAACAATTAAGTGTGAGTAAGCTCTCTAGGGTCTTGTGGGCTGAGTCAAGGACAGTGGTTCCCTAGGGAGAGTTTCTACTGTTCCAGACAGTCTTTACAGTTCCAAGGATACGAATAAACGAGTATGTTATACACAATAAAGAAAGAATGGAATATATATAAAGATAACTGATGTACACTTTACATATATGACTAAAAGTTAAGCAGGGAGGGTTTCTCTATGTTCCGACGGCGAACTTCTACTAATTATCTGGGTAAATAATAATAATGGAAGGAGAGAAATCTGAAACAGTAATATTCAGCTTAAATGGTTAATAAATATACTAAAGAATCAACGTAGGAATCTAATAGGAAATTATGCAATTTATATCTCTAGTTTGCTAATAGGAGAGAAGAGACTAGGATATAATTCACTAATTGTGTACTCAGCACTTCCGTTGAACTGTTGGCTATCCAAGGTCGGCGAGGGGTCACAGGAGCGGAAAGGTGTTGACCCTATGGTATCTCAGTGACGACTGAGGAGGAGGAGGAGAAGGAGGAGGAGGAGAAGAAGGAGGAGGAGGAGGAGGAGAAGGAGAAGGAGGAAGAGGAGGAGAAGGAGGAAGAGGAAGAGAAGAGAATGTACAAAGATAGCATAATGTGAAGAAGAATAGGTGAGTGAGAATAAATATAACAACAGATAAAGGTGTATTTCCAGTCCCTCAGGTCACCTCTATTGAATTATACAGTACCAACCTCTCTAAAATATTCTCCCTTACCCTCTGATCCGCCAGTAATATTTTCATTGGATCAAACGGACGTGAGAATGTTTCGTGTCGCTGGCCAAAGTCGACAAGAAATTATTCTCTCTACCTTTCCGATATTTAAAGCTCAAACTGACGCTTGCTGTCCTCTTCCCCCTCCCCCCTTTCCCCCTTTCTTCTTTCCTTACTATATTTTCCCCCTCCTCTTCCTCCTCCTCTTTCGTTCACTCTCCCTCCCCCTTCTCTTTCTCTTTCTTTTCTCCACTCATCCACTCTCTCATTCACTCCCACTCGCCCTTCTCTCTTTCTCTCTATCTCTTTTCCCCCCACTCTCTCTCTCTCTCTCTCTCTCGTACTCCCCCCCCCCCTCTCTCATTCACTCCCCCCCCCTCTCTCTCTCTCTTCCTCCTTCCCCCACCCACTCTCTCTCCAAACACTTCTGTCAGGCACTTGTCTTTGCTTAACACTTCTCTTCTCCCAGGCTGATGGCAGAATTCTACCTTCCGTCCCTCCTGACCTTTATACCTGCCTCTCTGTCTCTGTCTCTCCATACTACATGGTATCTTTTCCTTTCCTGCCAGCTTCGGCTGGAAGGAGTGGTTGGGTGGGGAGGACCCTTCTTCTTTACTATACTTTTCCTTACTCTTGTAGGTTAGATAGAATAGCAAACTCAGGCAGCCTCGAAAGGACCAGTAGGTCTGTTGCTGTTTGAATGTCCTTTGTAATCCTTTGTAATCTCTCTCTCTCTCTCTCTCTCTCTCTCTCTCTCTCTCTCTCTTCTCTCTCTCTCTCTCTCTCTCTCCTCTCTCTCTCTCTCTCTCTCTCTCTCTCTCTCTCTCTCTCTCTCTCTCTCTCTCTCTCTCTCTCTCTCTCTCTCTCTCTCTCTCTCTCTCTCACACACACACACACACACACACACACACACACACACACACATATCTCTCTGCCACCACCCCTCTCTCCTTTCTGACATCTTCCTGTCTCTCTGTCTGTCAGCCTACCTAACTTACCTACCTGTTTCCTTACCTGCACATGAATACTTACCTACCTATCTACCTTTCTATTTCTCAGTACAGTAACTACCTATACCTACACCTGACAGTCTGACAATCTGCCTTTCTATACAGTTTCTCTTATTCTTCTTTGTATGTGTGTGTGTGTCTGTGTGCATCCAACGTCACTTCGTCATCTGTCTCTGTCTCTGTCTCTGTCTCTGTCTCTCTCTCTCTCTCTCTCTCTCTCTCTCTCTCTCTCTCTCTCTCTCTCTCTCTCTCTCCTCTCTCTCTCTCTCTCTCTCTCTCTCTCTCTCTCAACCGGTGCGTACAGTGGCCAGCCAGAGTGACTATTTGCACGGCCCCAGGGCAAACAGGTGATCCTCTACTGCGATATTTACACCGTGATTTTGGCCAGGACCACAGTGTGTACCCTCACCATGCAGCTGGGGCAGGCAAGGTGGAGGGAGGGGGAGGGGAAGGAGTAGGGGGAGGGGAGGGGAAGGAGTAGGGGGAGGGGAAGGAGTAGGGGGAGGGGAGGGGAAGGGGGAGGGGAGGGGAGGGGAAGGAGTAGTGGAGGGGAAGGAGTAGGGTGGGTGGGAGGGGAAGGAGTAGGGTGGGTGGGGAAGGAAAGGAGCAAAGAGTAGGGGAGGAGAAGGATTAGGGGGAGGGGAAAGGGAAGGGGTTGGATGGGTTGGGAGGGCAGAAGAGGGGGTGGGTGGGGAGGAGTAGGGGTTGGATGGGTTGGGAGGGCCAGAAGAGGGGGTGGGGGATGAAGATAGGAGGAGAGGGGAGGGGAGGGAAGGGGGACATGTTTGTGTGACCCCTTTCCCTTGTTAGCCACACACCAAGTCCAACACACCCACTGACAAAGACCAGACCCAATCCAAATATAATTGAACATGATTGATACTAAGACAATTTTCTCTATTATAGCTTAAGGACCCTGTGATCATGTATGAATATTGGAGGCCTCTGATTCCTACTGACTATGCCACGAAACATGCTTCTTCCATATAGGTGGTGTTTCGCGGTAATATTTGAAGGACTCGTTTACCTCCAATTTTTTTACTACATCACAAGGTCCCATAAGCCAACAACCCAACAACTCGACATAACACAGTCCAATCCTTCCAAGCCAACACTAACCAATCAATGACAAGATCACCTAAGTCAGTCCCATCCAACCTAAACCATACAGTGGATATTCTGTAATTATATTCCTAACCTAATCTAATCTAACCTAATCTAACCTAACCTAACCTAACCTAACCTAACCTAACTTAACCTAACCTAACCTAACCTAACCTAACCTATGAGTATATATGAAATGATGATGGACAAAATGATGATGAGGGCGATGCAAAGTTAAACAGATTATACCTCTACAAATTAAAAAAAATATACATCCATTTAATAAGAAAGAAATAGGCTTCCATACAGTTTATTCTAGTAAGTAGACACACTTCGTATTATTTCAGTGTTAGTATTATATATAATGCTGTCAATTTTATTTACCAAGGTACATAATTAATATATATTTTCTTTTCCTTTCAGGTATGTTGTTGTTGTTGTTGTTGATGGTTCTGTAAGGGCTAAAGGTGAGTAACTTCTGCCTTCTAATGTAAGTATATACATGGATGTGTTCTTTGATTATTATTTGGGCTTTTTTGTTTTTTTAATACCTCAACCTAGGGACTATAGGCTGTCAGAAGCCCGTGAGTCTTGCGAGGCCCCGAGATTATTGGGTGTCACTCTAGATGAGACAGTGGAGCTTCGTGGTGATGTTGGTACAGTAGCTTCTCTTCTATCCCACTAGATGACGACACCTTATTTATACACGTCACTGTCAGGACGCCTATCGATTTCGTAATGGTCATAAGTAACGTTAAAGTGATGATAAGGAGGTATTAATTAAAGTTCTCTTGGTGAATATTAAGAATGATTGTATGTACAGAATAAAATGGTAATAATTATACATGTACAAACACAGGGATACTAATTAATGTACCAACCACCACTCAGACATTTACCTATCACATTATAATGGGTAAATATATTAGAGTTTTAAGAACCCTGTGATCGTGTGTGAGAACTGGAGGCTTCCGATTCCTCCTGACCATGCCACCAAACAAGCTCCTTCCATATACTATAGGTGTGTGTGTTTCGTGGCAATATTTGAAGGACTGTTATACCTCCAGTTTTTCTGACTACATCACATACAGGGTCCCGTAATTAAATTGCTGAGAGGCCTATCATAACTCTATTAAGGACCCCTGTGATCGTGTATGAAAATTGGTGGCTTCTGACTCCTCCTGACTATGCCACGAAACAAGCTCCTTCACATATGGGTGGTGTTTTTCTGGTGGTATTTGAAGGACTCGTTTACCTCCAATATTCTGACTACATCACATGGCCCTTAACACAGTGTTCAGTGGTAAGTGTCCTTCACGCCTCATATACCCTTTTTTAATCATATAATGTGTGAGTCCCAATTTATTCTGTCGCCTCGGGGTTCATGTTTGATTCCGACGGCCCCATGTCAAACATAATGAAGATAATGTGTGTGAGTATGTGCTAGACAAAGTGTGAGTGAGTATATGATGGATAAAGTGTGAGTGTGTTAGTATATGATGGATAAAGTGTGAGTGTGTGAGTATGTGCTGGACAAAGTTTGAGTGAGTATGTGATGGATAAAGTGTGTGTGAGTACGTGATGGATAAAGTGTGAGTGGGTTTGAAATGAATAATAAAATGTAAGTCGATTTGAAATGAATAAAGTGTTGTAAGTGGGTATGTGATAAACAATAATAATAAAGTGTGAGTGGGTTTGAGATGAATAAATGTGTGTGTGTGTGAGATTAATAAATATGAGTGAATCTGCAATGAATAAAAAAAAAAAAAAAAAAATAGATATCAAACGACTCTGGCACCAAATGGCCCAATAAATCCTACACGTCTCCAGCTTCAAAAAACAAACCCAGAGCAAAATGCACAGACTCTGCAGAGGAAATCGGGAGGTGGATCACATTCAGAGTTCTCGATATTCAAGAATGACGAATCTTAGCAAGCATCACAGGAACCTCACCATTTGCACTGGCTCTCAGCAAAACACCAGGAACTCCTACTTCCTCCTCCTCCTCCCTACTCCTCCTCCTTCTTCTCTTCCTCTTCCTACCTGTCTCTTTCCCTCCTCCGTTTTCCCTCCTCCTTCTTCTCTTCTTCTTCTTCCTACCTATCTCTTTCCCTCCTCCGTTTTCTCCTCCTCTTCTTCTTCCTCTTCTTCCTACCTGTCTCTTTCCCTCTTCTCTCCTTCTCCTCTTCTTCCTACCTGTCTCTTTCCCTCTTCCTCTTTCTCCTTGTCTTTTTTTACCATGTATCCTTCCTCTCCTTCTCTTCTTCCTTGTCTTTCTATACTTGTCTCCTTCTTTCCTCCTTCCCCTTCCTTGTCCTCCTCCCGCTTGTCTTCCTCTTCTGTCTCCTTCCCTTCCTTTACCTGCCTCTTCTTCTTCCCCCCTCTTCCTATCCCTCCCTTTACCCTCGTTTCTCTTTCTTATCTTTTACGACATTATCTTCGTATTCTACTCCTTTCTCTTCCTTTCCTCTTCCTACCTACCTGTCTCCTTCTCTTCTTCCTCCTCCTCCTCATTTCCCTCTTCTTTTCCCTCCTCCTTTCCTCTTCCTACCTACCTACCTGTCTCCTTCTCCTCCTCCTCCTTCTTTCCCTCTTTTTTTTCCCTCCTCCTCACCCCTCCACGTCCCTGCCTCATCTCATCCTTCTCCTCCTCTGCAAACACTGGGACAAGAGGTGGATTTCAGTTGTCGCTAATTCCTTTCCCTCTCGTCAGCGTATTAAACGAGGCCATCGAGAATTTCTTGTCTTTTTTTCAACTTTAAGAAATGGGATAATACACTCTGGGTATATTAGAGCGCCTTGATTCCTCCAAAGTATGCCCAGGAAACAGGACCAGATGAGAACAGAAATAATTAATAGCTTGGCACACTTACCAAACAAACACACCGACCTTATATCTATCTATTCATCCATCCATCCTTACATCCCTCTATCTATCTATCCACCCATCCATCCACATATTCATCCATTCATTCATCTATCTATCAATCTATCTCTCCCTCCTTCCCATCTGTCCATCCATCCCTCCTCTATCCCCTCCCTTCCTCCATCCTTCTCTCTCTCCCTCCCTCCCTCCCTCCCTCCCTTCCTCCATCCCTCTTTCTCTCCCTCACTCCCTCCCTCCCTCCCTCCTCTATCCTTCTTTCTCTCCCTCACTCCCTCCCTCTCTTCCTCCATCCCTCTTTCTCTCCCTCCCTCATCCCTCTCTTCCTCAATCCCTCTTTCTCTCTCTCCCTCCCTCCCTCCCTCTTTCCCTCCCTCCCTCTCTCCCTCCCTTCCTCATCCATCCCTCTTTCTTTCCCTCTCTCCCTCCCTCTATCTCTCCCTTCCTCAATCCCTCTTTCTCTCCCTCCCTTCCTCCATCCCTCTTTCTCTCCCTCACCCCCCTCCCTCCATCCATCATCATTACTCCACCCTTTCTCATCCCTCTTTCCCTCCATCCCTCATTCTCGTCCCCCCCCTCCCTACATCCATCATCATTACCCCCACCCCTACTCTTAATAGGATATCCGAAAAACACTCATTAAGGGAACTGCAGTGTGATGCTGTCTGAAAAGTGGAAGGCTAAGGACCCCCCCCCCCCCCGCCTCCACAGCACCCTCCCCCCCCCCCTCAAACCATGCCACCAAAACAACACAATATCCTCATTACGTACGCTAGTGTGTTTGGGGGTTTGAGGGGGTGGCTAGTTTGTTTGTTTGTTTGTGTGTGTTTGTGTGTGTGTGGGGGGGGGGAGGGTGGGGGGGGGTCAGTTTGTGTGTGGGGTGGGGGGGGGGGGTCAGTTTGTGTGTGGGTGGGGGGGGTCAGTTTGTGTGTGGGGTGGGGGGGGGGGGTTAGTTTGTGTGTGGGTGGGGGGGGGGGGTCAGTTTGTGTGTGGGTGGGGGGGGGTCAGTTTGTGTGTGGGTGGGGGGGGGTCAGTTTGTGTGTGGGCGGGGGGAGTCAGTTTGTGTGTGGGTGGGGGGGGTTAGTTTGTGTGTGGGTGGGGGGGGTTAGTTTGTGTGTGGGTGGGGGGGGGCTAGTTTGTGTGTGGGTGGGGGGGGGGCTAGTTTGTGTGTGGGAGGGTGGGGGGGGTAGTTTGTGTGTGGGAGGGTGGGGGGGGGTAGTTAGTGTGTGGGAGGGTGGGGTGGGGGGGGGTAGTTAGTGTGTGGGAGGGTGGGGTGGGGTGGTTAGTTTGTGTGTGGGTGGGGGGTTGGGGGGATGGCTAATTTGTGGGGGGGGGGGGGAAGGACATGGCTGGTTTGAACTTTGGAAGAATCATGCTGGATGCTGTCTCATTTATCGACTTTATCAAGGGCCCTTAAAACACCACAGCCAACCAGCCAGCCAGCCAAACAGCCAACCAGCCAGCCAACCAGTCAGCCAACCAACCAAACAGCCAACCAACCAACCAAACAACCAACCAGCCAACCAACCAACCAAACAGCAAGCCAACCAACCAACCAAACAACCAACCAAACAACCAACCAACCAACCAACCAACCAACCAAGCAACCAACCAAACAGCCAACCAACCAACCAGACTCGACCCCATCCCCCATCCCTCAAAAATATAAAAAAGCCCCTCATTAAGCATTTAAGCACCGAATTTCGCACGCTAATTAGGAGAGTGTAGGCAATTATGTTTCTTATGCTGACGTGGGAGTTAATAGCTGTTGCAAATTATGGCGCCAGTCATAGTTTTTTGCGTGTTTTAATTAAGGAGGGGTGGGGGGGGGAGGAGGTAACAGACTTTTGCATGGTACATTAGAGACGCTTTGATTCCTCCAATGTATATGCCAGGAAACAACAACAACAAGGCCAGATGAACATGTATACAGTACTATAATGGTGGGGGTCTTGTTGCTTGGAGGAATAGTTTGGTGGAATCAGTTGCTCCAGATTTACCAACACTGTATTGTACTACCCCCTAAAGAGTGGTGGTGGTGGTTGGGGGGGGGGGTGAGTTAAGTAGTTAATTTCTTGGCTGACGGTACAGTCTTGGTGAACTTAGAATAGAGGGGGTAGAAGGGGGAGGAAGGGGGGGGGGTTGAGGAAGGGGGGGGTTGAGGAAGGGGTGAGAGGATGATGATGATGATGAGGGGGAAGAAGAATATGAATGAGGGGGAAGGAAGGAGGGAGAGGATGATAAGGGGGAAGGAGGGAGGAAGAGGATGATGAGGGGGAAGGAGGGAGGAAGAGGATGATGATGAGGGGGAAGGAAGGAGGGAGAGGATGATGATGAGGGGGAAGGAAGGAGGGAGAGGATGATAAGGGGGAAGGAGGGAGGAAGAGGATGATGAGGGGGAAGGAGGGAGGAAGAGGATGATGATGAGGGGGAAGGAAGGAGGGAGAGGATGATGATGAGGGGGAAGGAAGGAGGGAGAGGATGATGATGAGGGGGAAGGAGGGAGAGAATGATGAGAGGGAAGCAGAAAGAATGAGGGGAAGGAAGGAGGGAGAGGATGATAAGGGGATGGGAGGGAGGGAGATGATGATGATGAGGGGAAAGGAGAAAGAATGAAGATGAGGGAGAGAGAATGAGGGAGAGAGAATTAGGTAGAAGGAAGGAGAGGATGATGACGGGGAAGGAGAGAGGATGATGAAGAGAGGAGGAAGAGAATGATGAGAGGGAAGGAGAAAAGAAGAGTAGGGCAAGGAGGAAGGGGAGGAAAAGAAGAAATAAATAAAATGGTATCTGTATGCTAAATAAACCTATAAATTGTATCCCTTCCAATTCCTACAGGGGAGAAACGAACACATTTCACAATATATTATAAACCCTCGAGTTTGACAAGAAAAACACCACTCATACTAACAAGGAGATTTATTTTTTTGTTTTATAAGAGGTTGGATCAATGAGAAAACACCCCTCACACTAGCAAAGAGATTTATTTATTTTTTGTTATAAGAGGCTGGAGCAATGAGAAAACACCCCTCACACTAGCAAAGAGATTATTATTTATTTTTTAAAGAGGCTGGGGCATTGAGAATTATTTTTATCACTTCTGCTCTAATGGAAAAAGTTTCACTCAGTATAGGTGGTGTTGCTCTCAGGCTGGTCGAGTTGGTAGGTATCAATAACCTCAAATAATTCTTCCACAATAGTATATGGGGTTTACTCTCACTGACTGACTCATTCACTCACTCACTCACTCGGGAAATGCACATTGAACACGTCGTCTGTCAATCAATCAGTCCGTAAGCTACTCATTCAATTACACAACCTACTGATATCCAACCAATTCACTTCACCATACCCAATACCAATACATATATACCCATTCAAGCAAGTCATCACCCATTCACTAACCAAACTAAATAGCCAAACTAACGTCAGCATGGTACAGTAACTGGGTAGGTAATCAAACAGCGAATCAAACAGTTAATTAGCAAGTTAGTTAATTAGTCTCAAGCTAATCAAATAACCAGTCAATCAAACAGTCAGCGAGTAGGTTAATTATTATCTACCTCATCAGTCAGTCAACCACTCAGAGTTTCAACCAATCATCCAACATTTCGAATAGTGGACCACCAGCAGATTAGCC
>JAWQEG010004102.1:22500-25719 GCA_033782935.1 Petrolisthes cinctipes
ATTTGCCATGCTGTTTTCATTAGCATATCCATAAAGGGAACCGTGATTGCCAGCGAAGTGGAAGCAAATGATTTCTCCAAAGTATGCCACGAAACACACTCTTTTAGTATAAGTGCTGTTGTGTGGTATAGTTGGAAGGAATCAGGAGCCTCCACTTGCTTGACAAAAAGGATTGCCAAGGGGAGAAATGATGTTGAAAATGTGAGGTTCTGTGATCCCCTTTACGCCGTGTGGAATCTACTGACTAAGCAATCTTTTATTTGCTCTTTTGTTCTTGATCTTTTTTGGTGGAATGGAGAGCCCTTGGGATTTTGCTTCATGTCTACTTTTCCCTTACAGTGCTCTGCTTATGCATAATGGAGCGAAGGGAAGCTTAGTTAATGTACTCCTTATGTAGCCTATTGTCAGAGGAATAATGCATCGTGACGTGTTTGTATGTGTGGAGAGGAGTTGACCTGGGCCTCGGTAAAGGGCTCCATGAATCATGCCTATGTTCAGAGTTGGAACATAAAATATATACTGGTAGGTGAAAGTCTAGGCGGCATCTGGCACTTCCATCAATAGTAAACACACAGACGGTCGATAGAGTTGTATATATAGTGTCCGAAGACTGAATAAGTGGACCTTTAACAATATCCCATTTCTTACAGCAATTTGTATACCTTCTTCTTCAATCAATTCTAAAAGAGCACTTTAACTTGCAAATAACATTGCTTTAAAATGGTCTAATATTTATCCTCCCATATTGCTGTACACCCTCAATTTTGTAAGCATGCAGAAACAGAAGTAGTACACAGTAATATATTTATGATAATGTCCTGAATAGTCTCCCTGCCCTCGAACCCAGTCGTCGCTCCGCTGTGTCTCTAAATTTCTGAAACTGGTAAAAACAAGGGTCGCCGGACACTTTTGCCAGTGGAAGGCACACGGAAGGCTTGGGAGTTACGAGGCGAGATAAATCGGCCTGAAATGTTCCCTCCCAAAACAATTTCACTGGTGTCCGGATTCGTGAACGCTCGCCAAATGAGGAAATTATGAGGATTGGACCCAGCGGTTTATGATGTGAACAGACACCACCCACACTCCTAGAATAATAATAATAATCTTGAGTTGTCGAAAAATGTGTCTGGCTATTTGTGAGTTTGTCCAATGTGTAGATATACTTATGTTTGTCTGTCTGTCTGTCTACATGTGTCTTTGTCCTATATGTAGATGTATGCATGCATGTCTGTCTTTCTGTCTGTCTGTCTGTCTCTTACTCTGTATGTATGTCAGTAAATCTGTCTACCTATCAACCTTCCTATCTTTTCATTTACCAACCTATCTTCCTTTTTTTTTATACAATTATAGCTAAAGTTCTTGTTAAATTATCTTTATCAGTCAACATTTGTGTGACGTCTTAATTCAGTGTCATCTAGGGAAGGAGATTTATACAAGCCATGGAGATTAATGGAAACTTATGGGGATTTGTGGTAAGAGAAGGGGATTTGTGGGAAGCTATGGGAAGGGATTTACCGAGGATCTTACTTGGGAGAGGAAGGGAAAAAAATAATCCAACCATCAATTATAAGTGAAGGGGT
The DNA here is from genome assembly GCA_033782935.1 of Petrolisthes cinctipes. Taxonomy (NCBI): domain Eukaryota; kingdom Metazoa; phylum Arthropoda; class Malacostraca; order Decapoda; family Porcellanidae; genus Petrolisthes; species Petrolisthes cinctipes. The sequence goes on from JAWQEG010004102.1 coordinate 24,081, forward strand.
CGTCGCCTAGGGGGCCATTCTTCCTTTCTTATATGGTAGGGGGACGGGATGGGGACGGGATGGGGACGGCCCTCACCTCTCTGACTTTTGTCCCTTTGTGAGCGACTCAATGAAGCGGCCACTACCATCACCGAGTCTTTCATTCATTCATTCATCCTTTCTGTCTGTGTCCAGTCACTTTTTGTTTTCTCTGTGTTTAGTCCTCGTGGTTGTTGTTGCTTTCCTTCCCCTCGCCTCGCCCCGACCCGACCCGCCGCCCCTCGACACGCTGTACTATGTATGTAATGCCTTGCTTACCCTGTACTGTACTATATTAATATAACCTATGGTACCTTACTGTTCTCTCTCTCCGCCTCTCCCCCTCCCCTCCCTCTCCCTCTCCCTCTCCCTCTCCCTCTCTCTCTCTCCCTCTCTCTCTCTCCCTCCCTCTCCCTCTCCCTCTCTCTCTCTCCCCCTCTCTCTCTCTCTCTCTCCCCCCCCTCTCTCTCTCCCTCTCCTTCTCTCTCTCTCTCTCCCCCTCTCTCTCTCCCCCTCCCCCTCTCTCTCCCTCTCCCCCTCCCCCATCTCCCTACTCACTCTCCCCCCTCTCCCTTTAACAAACAAACACAAACACAAACGAAAAACAAGTAACACACACACACAAATTCGTACACACACAAACAAACAAATAAACACAAACGAAAAACAAGTATCACACACACACACACACACACACACACACACACACACACACACACACACACACTAGTTTTGGCCAGGACTCCCTTGTCAGTCCCCCCTGCCAGCTCCAGCCTCCAACTATCTGCCTTAAATTTCCCGTTCGAAAAATATTACCTGACGTTTCGCTGGTATACGATATTCACCTTTATACAGTTTTAACCATCGAATTTTTCCACCTTGTTTTCTGTATAGCTTTTAAGTGGTTTGTATACATTTGGCACTGTACATACATACATTGGGGCTCCTTGATTCCTCCAAAGTATGCCAGGAAACAGGACCAGGTTAATTAACTAACACAAATATATAATGGTGGCGCCACTGTTGCTCGGAATAGTTTGGGTGAATCAGTTGCTCCAGATTTAATTATAACAAAACTCTACTACCACATTTTAAACTCTTGGGTGACGTGTTGCTCTTCTGTTGGTATATAAAATTGTCTGGGGTTAGTTTCAGTAAATCATTTATGACGTGAGCTGTTGTTATTTACTTAACTGAAATAGGGTTTAGTATTAGTAAGTCGTTAATACATACATCCAAAATCAGTAATCATTTGGAAGAAATCAGAGGGAAAAAAAAGAAGAGAAAGACTAGATATTTTATACAGTTCTTTTTTGGTACATTGGAGTGCCTTGATTCCTCCAAAGTATGCAGGGAAACAGGATCAGATGAACAAAAATAATGGTGTTCTGTTACTTGGAATAGTTTGGAGGATTCAGCTGCTCCAGAATTACCAACAACAAAAAATAACTTCCCATATAAGAGGCCTACGATGTTATTACTTGATCCAAAACTCAGACAGTCCCCCATCGATATTATAATGGATGACTTTGTTTCCCTATAACAGCTTAGAGGAAATAATAACTTGTCTCTTCTATGATGCCTGTATCTTCCTTACCTTCCCTCTGTAATCCCCATCTCT
>JAWQEG010004103.1:5000-63692 GCA_033782935.1 Petrolisthes cinctipes
AGAGCGAAGGAGGCACTGCAGATAAGAGTACTGTAGTGAGGTATGGAGGGGAGAGGAGTGTTGGTGTATGAAAGAAGAAAAGTAGTGAGAGGAGGGAAAGGAGAATGTTGTTGAGGTAGGGTAAGGAAGGAGGAAAGGAGAAGAGGGAAGTTAGTGAGGGCTGCCGAGATTAAAGATTGAAGGAGAGGAGTGAGGGGCTGAGAGAGTAAAGAAAGAAGTGGTGAGGGGAGAGTAGAAAACGTAGGAAATGGGATAGTGTAGAGGGTATTTCGCGTGAGGGGTAGGGAGAGGAACGAAAGGGGTGAAGGGAAGGAAGAGGAAGGAACGGGAAGGGAGAAGTAAAGAGCAGGCGTGGTGAGAAGAAACGGGAGGGAAGAAGGAAGAGGAGGAGTGGAGAATGGAAGAATTGGGAAGGGTAGGATGGGATGGAGTCAGGAGAAGAGAGAAGCAGCAACAACGAGGAGTGATGGGAAGGAAGAATGGGGCGGGGCGGGGCGGATGAGGTGAGGGAGGAGAAGAAAGGAAGGAGCAGGGGGAGGAAGAGGAAGGAGTGTGAAGGAAGGAAGAATGGGGCAGGGCGGGGGGGATGAGGTTGGGATGAGGGAGCAAGAAGTCACGTGTGGGATGGTGTGTGTGTGTGTGGCACTGTGGGTGTTGCGGGGTGAGAGAGGATGCCAGACGGTGTGCCACGCTCTCTAGACACACTGGTGGTGGTGGGGGGGGAAGGGGGTGACACTGTATGTACTTGCCAGGGTCCACTGTGGCTGGAGGTGTACACACACACACACCCACACCCACACCACACCACACCACCATGCAGTCTCACATTAATTCCGTCTAGAGCACTGTCTGGACTTCACTTATTGATAACTTTACCTTCTCCTTTAAATGTTCTGGGGAGAAACTGTAGGCTATGTGTGCTGTTCTGTAGACGTGTATACTTAACATAATGTAAACAATTCCACCAGAGTATCACTAAGAAGAATAACAACTGCAACAACAAATACAACAATAACCACCACAACAACAATAATACTAACTATCTGTAACAACATAAACATTAACAACTAGCTGCAACAACAAAAACATTAACAACAAGCTGCAACAACAAAAGCATTAACAACAGTAACAATTAGCTGCAACAACAAAAACATCAACAGCAAAGCAACAACACTCCAACATTGACATTATCAAAACAAGTCTAGTGTTTGTTTTTGTATCGACATCAAAGTTTATATATATTTTGTTTACCTTCGTATTTATTGGTGTTTCTTGTTTGTGTGCACGTGTGAATGAATAAAGGAGGGGAGGGAAACTGAAAGAAAGGGAGGAAGGAAGGAAGGAAGGAGGGCTGGAGAGAAGGGAGACACGAGGGGAGGAAGAGAGGCATGTCAAAAAAATGTTACATCAAGAAATTTAATGACCTTCCTTGCCTTCTGCATACCTTTCCCTCTCCTCCTCCTCTCTCGTTTTCCCTCCCTCCGTCCTTCCTTCACCTCTTACCTCTCTCGTTTTCCCTCCCTCCCGTCCTTCCTTCACCTCCTCCTTCTCTCTCGTGTTTCCCCCCTCAGTCCTTCCTTCACCACCTCCTCTCTCGTTTTCCCTCCCTCAGTCCTTCCTTCACCTTTTACCTCACTAGTTTTCCCTCCCTCCGTCCTTCCTTCACCTCTTATCTCACTCGTTTTCCCTCCCTCCCGTCCTTCTTTCTCCACCTTCTCTCGTGTTTTCCCTCCCTCCGTCATTCCTTCACCTCCTTCCTTCTCTCTCGTGTTTTCCCTCCCTCCGTCATTCCTTCACCTCTTCCCTCACTCATACTTCTCCATTTCTCTCCTTACCTCTTCCTTCCATCACCCCTCACTCCCTCTCACATTTCCCTCACTCCCTCTCACATTTCCCTCACTCCCTCTCACATTTCCCTCACTCCCTCTCACATTTCCCTCACTCCCTCTCACATTTCCCTCACTCCCTCTCACATTTCCCTCACTCCCTCTCACATTTCCCTCACTCCCTCTCACATTTCCCTCACCCCCTCTCACATTTCCCTCACCCCCTCTCACATTTCCCTCACTCTTCTCTCACTCTTCTCTCCCTCTCACTCTTCTCTCCCTCTCACTCTTCTCTCCCTCTCACTCTTCTCTCCCTCTCACTCTTTCCTAAATGCACTGCTCATTCCACTCTCCTTCCCTCTATATAGATATTTTCACCTTGCTTTTACTCTCCCTTCGTTGTCCGTCGTATAAACTAAGTCCTTTACCTCTTTATCTCACTACTTACCTCCGTATTTCCCCTCCTAACGTCCCCTCACCTCTCTTTCCTCCTCACTTTTTCCCTTCCTCTCCATTTCACCCATGTTTCCTACCTACCTCGTTTCTCTTTGTCTCCGCTCCTTCCCTCCCTCCCTCCCTTCCTTTATCCGTCTCTCATCATCTCCCCACACCACCATTCCTCGCTTACTCACCTCCCTCGCTTATTCTCCTCCCTCGCTTACTCTCCACCCTCGCTTATTATACTCTCCTCCCTCTCCCTATATTGTATGTAGTACGAGTAAACCTTTAGTGCCCCCTTGAAGGTTTGTTTGGCTTGTCGTGGTAATGTTTTGTCCTTCCTCCTCCCCAGACGAAAGGAAAAGATAAATAAATAAATTAAGAGGAAAGTGTAGAGTTAGGAATGGAAAACTACTTGTGGAAAAGAAGAGAAGAGGAAATTTGAGGTAGGGACGGAAAAGCTGTGTAGATAAAGAAAAGGGAAGAAGAGTAAGAATGTATAATAAAAAATAAACACGTGTGAGGAAAATAGTGCATGGTGAAAAGGAGAAGAGGAGAGGAGAGGTGAGAGAAGGAGAGAGGTTGGTTGGTCACTAATTACTATTCTGGTCAGGCAGCGAAGTGGGAGAGGGAGGGGGAGTGAGTAGGGAGTGTGTGGAGAGAGCCAGGGAGGGGAAAACTTATATAGAGGGGAAGAGAATGAGGGTAGAGCAGAGGAGAGAAGGAAAGAAACACATATATCGTAACGAAGAAAAGTTGGTAAGTAAGCAGGCTGGAAAATAAAAGAATGGATGTTTATAGATAAGTAAGAGATAAAAGGAAATATAGAAGGAAGAAAGAATGAGTACTGTACGTTGGAGAGAGAGAGAGAGAGAGAGAGAGAGAGAGAGAGAGAGAGAGAGAGAGAGTCCAGACACATTCATTAATCTGTATAATTAGACTTTAATTGCTTCTCAGTATATCTCGTGTGTCAGTGTTTATTGTAAGTTTGTGGAATTTATAGAGTACTTGTGTATGTATTGTTTTGGTGGGAAATCTGCTGCTAGTGTGTGAGATGAAAGGATAGTTAAGTAGATTACTGTACTGAAACATGACGTGTAAGAGGGTGAGGAAATGAGAGAGAGAGAGAGAATGTGTGTGTGTGTGTGTGTGTTAGGAGGGGTTAGGGTGGGGAGGTTAGTGTGCCAGGGAGTGGTAGAGGGCAAGGTCAACCCACTCAGTGCCACACACACACACACCCACCCACTCCCATTCCCACCCCACTCACCCCCACCCTCCTCTTGCTCACCCGTCATCTTACTAACGTCAGGCTTCTCTCTCTCTCTCTCTCTGGATTATAAGTTTAGCATTTTTATAATGTGCCAAAGCTTGGCAACATTTACTGACGGACGCGCACACAACTATATATTTTGTTCTGACAATTTTCCTCATTACATCATCACCGGTATCATTTTTTTTTATTATTTGTATTATGTGGTTTTGGAATCATAATGGTATTAGCGATGGACTTCAAGGGAGTAGCCTAGTCTCTTTGAGTTAAATTGGAAGGCTACTAATTCCTCCAAATGATGTTACCAAACGATTCCCCTACTGGTGCACTAAAGTAGTCTGTTTCGTGGCATAAGTTGGATGAATCAAGTCCTCGTATCGGGTCACTAGATAATGACACCTTTTACAGTTTTAAGGATGTGCATAAAGTAATTGCATGGTAACTCTTTCAATGCCAAGGTTACTGGGATATTTATGAAACATTTAAGCTATCTGGCATGTTGTCAAAATCTACGGACGCACGCATCTATTTTTCCTCTCATTGCCTTTGTCAAGTATATAATTATATATTATTATTATTATGTGTGCAGTAGATCCAGATCGAGTTCTGGATCTCTACCAAAATATAATAATTTGTTGCCAGTAACCAGACCCACCTTTGCTTTAAAAACTTCCGTAAAAATCCACACTAATTATTGTATACCGGAATCTTGTTAACAAACAGAAAGATAAACAAACAAATCCAACCAAAAACATAACCTCCTGGTGAAGGGAATTAAAGTATTAATATACATGGGGAGAAATATTCCATAATGTATTGAGAAACGTGAGCATCATCCTCTCCTTGGAACTCCGAGCCATGACGTGTTTCCTGAGTGATGCTGTAGTAGTGTTGTTTGTACCACGATCCCTTTGACACACACACACACACACACACATTATAATCTTGGGGTCCGTGTACAGTAAATGATAAAGGTAAAGTGATGACCAGGGCTGGGTTTGACACTGAGACACACACACGCACATATAATCTTGGGGTCCGTGTGCAGTAAATGATGAAGGTAAAGCGATGACCAGGGCTGGGTTTGGCACACACACACACATAATCTTGGGGTCCGTGTACAGTAAATGATGAAGGTAAAGCGATGACCATGGCTGGGACGGTGGATAGTGTCTATACGGATCTTAGGGGATAGTATGCTTTTGGATAATTGGAGCTCCTTAATTCCTCAAAAGTATGCAAGGAAACAGGACCAGATTCACAAAAATACTCATGGCCTCTTGCTTGGTATAGTTTAGAAGAATCTATTGCTTCAGGTATACCAACACTGCACTACTGCTCCCTCCTTCACGAGCACCACGGCCCTGTGAAATAAGACACTGGTTTGGATAGTGGAGTAAAATGCACAGCAGAGTCACAGCAATGATTAAGGGGAGAATATTTTATTGGTGAAATGGAAGGCTACCGATTCCTCCTAGCTATGGCAGAAAACAGACTCCCTCAATGGTACTAGTAGGGGATCTGTTTCGTGGCATAGACTAATTTCGAGAAATCGGAGACCTTCCAATTCACCAACAAAAGAATTTCACCATAAATAACCAGGGTCATGCGTGTGAGACAAGAGTTGCCTGTTGAGTTTAGGACTATATTGCCGGTTGGCTCTTCTGGACTCTGTGGGGGTGGTGTCAGGTGAGGTCATTGTGGAGAGAGAGAGAGAGAGCGTCGAAATCGATAGGAAGCTTAGTAGGTGAAGCGATGCCTAACACTAACGCTCTCTCCCTCTCTCTCTTTCTCTCTCTCTCTCATTGTATCCTTTACTAAATGTTGCTTATGGCACTTATACAGGTATCTACATGTAGATGATTCACACTTATCCAGTTGAGTGAAACAGTTTGAATCACATAACTACGAGTGAATGAACTCTTTCGTAAATAGTTCACTCAACCTGACAACGGAGATTTATACAATGTGTTCCGGGACCAGCTAGCCTAATATTAAATCACCCAGTTTATTTTTACGTAAATGCATACATACATACTTACATACACACAACCATTAGGGTACCAAAATCTTACCACCACCACCTAAAGTCCACAGTGACCTCATGGACTGGGGAAACAAAATATATGATGCCCTTCACAACATTCTTTCTTCCCTTTGTTATAAAGCGTTGGCGGTTAAAACGGTTAATGGTTTGGTACCAATCTCCTTGAATTTCTGGCGGCAAACTGTGACCTCACACTGCCATTATAACATGTTCATTTTTTGTGGCAGCAATCTTAATGAGGGGTAATTTCCTCTTTCCTTGGGTAGGTCTGTTGGGGTGCATCCTCCCCCCTATCCTCCTCCCCCTCCCTCCGCAAACACACACACACACCACTGCATTCGGTTTGGTTCTCGTGTGTTGGTTTTTATCTTTCCAGGACGTCAGTGTTTACCCGGATTACAAACCACTGTTGTCATACCTTCATCATTTGTATTATCGCTAAGAAAATGCTAACTGAAATGAACCTTAAACCTTAAATTACTAAATGATATTATCTTATCATCTCTAGCTTTTACTAAAAGAAGAGAATTTGTTGTAATAAGGGAGTACGAAGGATTGACCACAGTGGAAATAATAATAATCATAATAATGATAAAAATAATAACTGACAGTAGGTTGGATGACGTAGGAATGTGTAGTGGTGTAATCTCTCTCAACGTGATTGTAGTGCCATTTTTAACTCTGGGGAAATACTGTACATCGTTTTTTGCAGCTGATATCAGATGTCATATGTTTTGAGCATATTTCCATGTTATAAACTGTAGATAATTGATTAGTTATGTAAAGGTGTGGTGTAATTTTTCACGGATTGTATTGCGATTACCGAAAATACTTGAATAAAGGTGAGGGAACAGGTAAATTTTTCGCTAATCTCATACATATTTATATACTGTAGATAGATAAATAAATAGATAAAGAGATACTGTAGATAGATAAATAAATAGATAAAGAGATACTGTAGATAGATAAATATAGATACTCGCGATAGATAAATGTAAGTTAGATAAGTAGATGCTGTATTTAACTAGATAGATAAGTATATACTGTATCTGTAGATAGAGTAAATTAATGACGTCCTGTCTATGAAAAATTGACTGAGGTGGAGTGTGTGGGGACGAGTTACCGGTTCACTGGTTTGGTAGATGGTGAAATTATTATAGTAAAACTATGATTCTGACCAGGTGCCTTGAGAACAGGATAACAGGAGTCCCTTGAGCTCTTGTGGGAACTGTAACCCCTCCCCCCCTCCCCACTCCACAAATATCTGTTCATCACTATCTTTGGCCAACTCTCTCTCTCTGCATTTGTATATCATTATATGCATGTAATATTTGTAAATGTATTCAATACCAATTGATAGTAATGTCTTAATTTGTTGGCAGGGTCGTCACACCAAAACAGGACAGTTGGCAGCCATCAAGGTCATGGACGTCACCGAAGTAAGTGTTGTCTACTGTTACTCTTGTTCCTTCTACCTTGATGTAAGGGGTGTTATTATGTAATTGCCCCCCCCCCCCTTCCACAGCATAAATAGAAGCAGGTAGAGACATGATTTTTTTTTTTTAATCTACATCTACAGTAGTGTATATATCTCTCTGTATACTGGTTAGCGTGGCTTCTATTCTGGAAGGTCCTGAGAAGAAGCTTTATATTGATTGCATCTGTGCAGTTTCATTCAGTGAGGCTTACGATGCAGGAGCAGCTTTTATCATTCGTTCGTGGGTTGCTCTGAGGCTTAACCATTAAAACGTGGCAGCTCTAGCCCGGGCCTTTCTCTCACTATGTAAACAACACATTTGACTTCTAATAGCGTGTAAACCACTCATGATACAGGATATTGAAGTGAAGACTAAATGAACATCTGTAGGATGGGTGCCAGCTCAGAATGACATTAACTCTAAATTAATTTTACGTATCTCTTTACATATCTAAGTATGTTTTCACGATCTGATTTCGTTATAAAACATGTCAAAATCACATTTTTCAACGCAACAATATGAAATATGATATCACTCGTATTTATGTACAATTGCGGAAGTATATTCTACCCCACATTTGTATGGAATGAGAAGATACCTGACAGTTTTCTCTGAATGGAAAGCAGCTCATACGAAGTTCAATGAATGAACCAGCCATGAACTCCAGAGTTGATGTGTGTGAAATTACATGTAAAATAACGTGAGAAATCATCAATAACTTAATCCATTACTTGATCCATTAAGATTACGATGTTTTACATAGCAAAGAAAAGCTACTGTATAAATGTTTGAGACTTGATGATTTTACACACTTTTTACTTGACTGGAGTTAATGGGTGTTTCATTCATTGAGGTTTGTATGTGCTGCTTTCCAATCAGAGTGAGTTGCCAGGTATTTCCACATACCTTACAAATGTGGGGCAGAATATAGTTTCGCAACTGTACATATATGGTAATTACAGGAAAAAATGCACACCTTCAGTGCTCTTGTCACACTGTGTGGTAGTGGCTGGCTGGACTAGGGCTAGTCCCTAGGGTCCCACAATCAGTGTTGCCAGCAGAAACAACAGTATTAGGGGGTGCGCAAATTTAAAAATTGTGGTCCCGTGGTCCTCTACACTTGGTGGTGTCAACTTGTGTCGTCATCTGCAGTTAAGAGGTTAAGCAGTCTGAGGATTTTGTGAAGAAAAATTGGAGGAAAGCCATTGAAGACTACGAGACTGAGTTTTGCGGTGGCCAGCCTGAGCAGTTGTCTCAGGAATACCAAAACATGGTCCTTGAAGCTTCAAGACTTCAGAAGAAAAGTTGCTCCAAAGTTGCTAAAGAAATCCTTGTCCGTTGAAACAAACAGGTCAATGAATATTTGTCCATAACAGTAGGCCTAGCCATTACTGGTATACTATCATCCTTATAAGTATTTTCTCAACTTTCTACAGTACTATACTTATATTTTGCCAATAAGCTCTTCCTTCAATATTAAGATTAAATAAGGCAGTTATATACATGCATACTGTACCTATAATTTCAACTTTGCATTAACTTTGCATGCTTATCTTTACAGGATGAAGAGGAAGAAATCAAACTGGAGATTAATGTTTTAAAAAAGGTAAGTTATCCAAGACCTAACAGTAGTAAATTATAAGTGCAATATTTAAAGTTGATTTCTCACATAATATAAAGTGTAATCATCTGAATTTTGATGTACAGCATTATCATTAGTTTACTAAGCCATAACCTTGCCACCAAAAATACTGTTGTATAGAATAAATTCCATAACTAGGATTGCATGAAATTCCAAGGAAAATTTCAGTTCATCTAACCTTCATACCACACACTGCCACATGAAATATCCACCAAAACAATTTATGACTAAACTTCCACCTGTGTAGCACCTCACCTTCCACTGTCCTCCCACCAGTTTCTTATTCACACCACCACTGTGTGGTCTTTCAGCACCATAACATCACCACTGTCTCTTCTGTTCTCCCATAGATCTCCCAACACTAAAACATCTCCACTGCTAATCCACTTCTATAATTGTCCCACCACTGTCACACCTCTCACTCCCACAGTTCTCTCACCATCAAAACACCTCTGCCTTCCACAATTGCTCCACCACCATAATACCTCTCCCTCCCACAGTTCTCCCACCACCGTAACATTGCCACCTACTACGGGGCCTTCATCAAGAAATCACCACCGGGAAAGGACGACCAACTATGGCTGGTGATGGAGTACTGCGGTGCCGGCTCAGTCACCGATCTTGTCAAATGTGAGTTGGTTTACCATGAACCCTCTCTTAGTCTTATTTTACCTCTGGAATAAAAGTAGTTATCTATTATAATAATGGACATTTAGTGAGCAGTTGTAATTGACATCAATCCACCCTAACCCAGGCTCCCTTTGGGTCTGGGCCCTGGTATTTTGATACTGGCTGCTTCTTACTCCTAGGCTTTATCTGCTGGACCCTCAGTTTTTCATCATTGATTTTCCATTTGTGGTTTTAACATTGGGTCAGTGATATAAGTAGTAGCCTGAAGTTTAGTTATTATAATAAAAATGTATTTGTTGGTACAGCCACTAAAGGTCAGAGCCTGAAGGAAGAGTGGATTGCCTTCATCTCTCGGGAGATCCTGCGCGGCCTCTCACACCTTCACGCCAGCAAGGTCATCCACAGGGACATCAAGGGTCAGAATGTACTTCTCACAGACAATGCAGAGGTCAAACTAGGTCAGTATGCACACTAAAAAATATATGCCTGAATAAAAATAATATATAGTCAGACAGTTAAAGGTAGAAAAATGAATTCCTACAGTAGTATTTAATCCCAATGTTTGGTGCTATATCAGTCCTATATCATGGGGCTACTTCCCCTTAATGTTCAGTTCACACTGTTTAATTAGATGTCTCTAGCATAACCAATGTAAGTCATACTCTATAATCCTGACCTGTAACACTTGACCCCACAGTTGACTTTGGCGTGAGTGCGCAGCTGGACCGGACGATAGGCCGCCGAAACACTTTCATCGGCACTCCTTACTGGATGGCCCCAGAGGTCATAGCCTGCGATGAGAACCCCGAGGCAACTTATGACAACCGTAGTGACCTCTGGAGCTTAGGTGAGATTATTGAAGTCAGGCCAGGGTAGTTCAGGTGGTCTCCTGCCAAGAATTTTTTTTTTCTCAGCTGATAATTATTTGTAATTACTTTTCGAATTGTTAATACTGATTGTACAAGTATTTGTTTATTTACATGAAAGCCATCATTTGGCTTTCTCATCTCCCCCCAGAAGCTGACTGATACAGTATGTCAGATAGATGACTTACCTTACATTATCTACCAATCTATCTATAGCTCTGATGCCTCTATATCTATAGCACTTTACCCTCTCAACCACTCCACACTAAATACCTATTGCCTTCTCACACTTACCACATCTCTCATACACACTCTCATTACTTTTTCCATCCCACCTAGTAAGGCCACATGCTCCTCACATGTAACTCATTGCCACTGCACCTATTCTAGACTGATGAGCCCTACTCCATGTCCATGTCTCTGATGCATATGTCAGTGTTGGCAGGATTATACTATTACGTAGTCCCCTTTCCCCTTTCATACTCACATTTTTACCCTTCATAATTCTCCCCAGTGATCCTATGACCTGCCTCCTACTCACTGCTCTCTCCCTAATTTCTCCTTCCATACTGCCATGTTTCCACAGAACTATTCCCAGGTATTTAAACTCCCTCACCTCCTCCATTCTCTCACCCCCTAGAGTTATCTCACACTCAGTCCCAGTTGTCACTCCCACTCTATAGGGTGTAGCAAAGTCAATCACTTCAGTTTCTGCCCTCTCAAATACCATCACCTTACTTTTACCAACATTCACCTTCAGTTTCCTTCTTTTACACACAGACTGAAACTCATCCACCACTCTCTGCAACTTCCTTTCACTCTGTCATCAACACAGTGTCATCAGCAAATAAGCTCGCCACCAAGGACCAATTTACTCCATTCAGCCTCAGCTTGGCTCACAGGCCATTCACTTTGGCCTTCATCTCCCTCATACAACCATCCATATATATATTGAACAGCCATGGTGACATAACACACCCCTTGCTTCAACCCTACACTACTATTAAAAATTTCACTCAGATCACCCTCTACCTGCACACATGCTTATGCCTTCTCCAGGTCCATGAAAGCAGCATACAGCTTCAAACCCTTTCCAATATATTTCTGTTGATTTTATTGCAAAGATCTGGTCCACACATCCTTTACCCTTTCTGCTCCTCATTGACTTTATTCCCTGTTACTTCAATCAGTCTCTCAGTAAGAACTTTTCCATACACCTTCTCTGGTGCACTAAGAAGGCTTATTCCCCTATAGCTACCACACTCATCCCTACTCCCCTTCCCCTGATACAGAGGTGCAATTATGGCTCTCATCCAGTCCTGTGGCACCTCTCCCTGCCTCCAGGCCAATGTGCATATAAGCAACATCCACTCCACCACTACCTCCCCTTCAACATTTCTGAAGTTTTGCCATCCATCCCATGGCCTTTCCCATCTTCAACCTTCCTATTGCTTTCCTAACCTCTTCCTTCCCTAGTTCTCCCTGCAAACCCTGTCATCTACCACCTGCCTCTATTTCCATGCATGTCACTACTGCCTCCCCTCCCATCCCTTCATTCATCAAACTATCGAAATGCCTTTACCACACCTCTTTTACAGCTTCACTTCCACTCACAGTGACTCCATTCTCACACTGCCAGACTTCTCTTCTCCTTTTTCTTTTCATACCTCTTTCCAGAATAGTTTCATGTTTTCCCTAAACTTCTCGTTCATTTTCCTACCAAACTCTTCATTCGCTCTCCTTTTACCCTCACTCACCATTATCTGTTTGTAGAAAAAAAAAATTTAGCATAAACATAATATGTCATGTATATTGTAGAAAGCAATTAAAATGAGTTGGTGTAAGGAAGGATATGCATCTCGTAAAATTTTTACTCATATTATTATGACACCCAGTCTCCGTCACCCATTAAATTTGAAGATGATGATGTTTAAGGATTCATTGAAATAGGTACTGTAATTATGTTTTATATCATTAATGAATCCATCAAATTGGTGTCAGTTTAAAGAAAAGTGCAGATGATGTCCACCATAACTAAAGAGTTAAGTAGGTAATGATAATTTTGTAATGTTACAGGAATCACGGCGTTGGAGATGGCCGAGTCACAACCTCCGCTGTGTGACATGCATCCCATGCGAGCGCTCTTCCTCATCCCACGTAACCCTCCACCTCGCTTCAAGAACGGCAAGAAATGGAGCAAGAAGTTCCATTCATTTATAGACAGTGTTCTTGTTAAGGACTATCATCAGGTGGGCATGCTAACTTTATTTAAGATACTAGAATGTGTACTGTATCTAGTTAATGTTTGCTGTATAATTTTGGACTGGATTTTAGAATTTTGTTTATGTACTGTATATGTTTATGTTTGCTGTATGATTTTAGACTACAATACTAAGGCATAATAATCCTACTGTCTGTCTTTAACGTTGGATACCTCTTTTTCATTTGTACAGCGGACATACACAGACCAGTTGCTGAAACACCCCTTCATCCGAGACCAGCCCACTGAGAGGCAGGTGCGGATCCAACTGAAGGACCATATAGACAGATGCAAGAAACACAAGCAGAAGGGTGAGTCACTGATGATGATTGTTATTATTTGCCTTTTAGAGATATAGGGAATATTTCTCTGGGTTTGACACCCTTTCAGTTCATAGTAGAGCACTTATACTATCCCACCTTATTTTTTTCAAGGCTTGTAGTCCCTCCTCTCTTCTGCATACCTTACTCTGACAGCATATTTCCCATACTGATGCACTGCCACAAGTACTTTCTTTGTAATTAATCAGTCCTATTGTTGGATAGCCTAATCATCAGACAACAATTTGTAATTTTTTTTTTTTTTATAAAAAAAAGAGAGGAGCTAAGATAGGAATAATTTTGATAGGCTGCATGGTGTAGTTTGTTTATATAACAGTCCAGCCCTAGTGTCATTTACATTGAGTTCCTGCATCATCAAAGGCCATAATTTTTTTTTTAGATAGAGGATAATTTTTATTGACCCTTTAAAAACAGAGAGGAGGAGGGATTACTTGGAAGGGCATCTAGGAGTAGTTGGCTGAAATTACATCTTCCCCTTTGTATACATCTAGCCCTTCCTTCCTTTCAGCGGACCGACAGGAGATGATCAGCTACAGTGGGTCCGATAATGAGGAGGAGGAGACCATTCAGCCTGGGGAACCCTCGTCCATCATCCAAGCCCCAGCTGGCGACACTCTCAGGCGCAACTTTATGATGATACAGGTTAGTGGGGCAGATTGGATGCATTCAATTAAATTAAGTTAAGTTTGATAAGTAGAGGTTAGGCATTTACATTTGTGATGTAGCCATTGCATAATATGCAATATAACAAAGGTATTTTGTTACAGATTTATAAAGATTAGGCACAACATTTATTTTTGTATTATACTGAATAAGAGCCCATATATGTATTTTGTATCCTTTATATTTTGTTTTACTGCACGTTATGTAATGACAGGAACACCAGAGGAATGGTGGAGGCGGAGGAAAGAAGGACAAGGAAGAGATCCCCGAGCCTGGACCTCCCTCCCGTCCTGCCCTGCCCTCCCGCCTCCTGGGGCAAGACCAGGGCCCCCCTCCTCAGCGCCCCCTGCCCCCACCCCCACAACCACGCCCTGATCACCACAAGCCAGCCACCCCACCCCAGCACCACTCCAGGGAACACCGCGATCACAGGGACTACAGAGAACACAGGTAGACAGTTACACACGCACACACATGTCAGGTGTACACAACATGGACCAGATACACACAACAGGTCAGGTACATATACGGCATGTCATGTAAACAGAGTACAGGTCAGGTAAAAACACATTCAAAATGGTATCGTTACACCCTGTGCGCAATACAAAACTGTCGCCTCGAATGAAACATTTGAAATCAGACTTCCTCAAGTTAGTATCTTTGAGTTCAGTATCAAACTCATCAAAACTCTTTGTAATTATAGATTTTTTTTAGTGTGTGAAGACACAAAACAAGTCAGGTACACACAACATAGGTCAGGTTTACACGTAACCAACAGGTCAAGTACGCATAATGCCTATTGTGATACACACAACACTGAATATAGTCAGGTGCCTAGTAAATAATATGAATGGTTTTCTTTAATCCATCTTCCTTTCTGGCTAGAAACTAGAGTCATCAAGTGCGACATAGTATTAGAAGTGTTTCAGGAGATGTCATCTTGAATTAAACTCATTCTACATCTCTTGAGAGTGGCTGTTTTATCAAGATACCAGGTTCCCTTACAGAATTCTTTATGCTTAAATGAACAGCAAATTGTTTTTTGCAGAGAGCACCGAGAGCAGAGAGACTCGAGGAACTCCAAGCAGCCCCAGTCACAAGCACAGGCACGGAAACCAGAGGTGAGGGACACATTAGGTCAGGTATTGGTGATGGACCACCCACTTTCTTTCAGCTCTGTTTTTACTATAGCAGGAATCACAATAGCTCAGTCTTCCATTTTCCTCCACCTTTCATCTTTAAATCAGTAGTTCATTCTAGCTTTTTAGGTGTTTTCCAATCCATTAAGAGTAAGTTAAGGATGAATTGACTTTAGTTTAAGCCAAGGAAGGCTGGAGGAAGATGAGCTAGTGTGATATCCTGTGTTGTCTAGTCTCGGCTACTAACACTGGACCTGTTGGAGTGATGGCTGCAGCACCACCACTTGGGGTTGTAACCTGCACCTTTCTCAGTTACTTATTATATGATTCCCACCCAGAGAATTCTTGCCTTTCCTTCCATATTGACATTCAAGAAGACATGGAATATATTTTTAAGGGCTCGGTCTTAGAGCTGATCCCTTCTTTCTCTTATATTTACTCTTTATTGGTTTTGTATACTCATTGCCCTAGTCATCAGCTTAGCAGACCACTTTACTTACCCCTCCCACTGCCAATGTTGCCAGTTTCCATTGCTGTCCCATTACCACACTATGGTCTGTTTGTGTGAAATATAAGGGTTGAGTGATAACAATGACCATTGGTATGGTGCCTCCATCAACATAACAATGAGCCGTTAAACCAGTCATCGTCATTGCCTGGCCCATGACTGGCACAAAGGCTCTATTTATAGTCAGTGGAGCCATTATAGCAGTTTTTGTTACCACCATGACCTTTGCATATTATAATCCCATGTGTGGTGTCAACCCAGCTGGCATGTTGAGCGGAGTGGTGAGGTGTGAAGCCTGGCTGGTGTGTGCTTACCTCCACCACTTCCCTCTCTCAGTTTATGCTTCATTGTGCTCTAGTTTCAGGAGCTGGTCTATTTTCTCTACTTGTGTGTGCAGGAGTTAGAATGCTCTATGGTTTTATTTGCTTCAACTTTTGCCAACTTTTCTGTCATGAGGATATGAATATATTATTAGTACTGTATAGTTAGATAAAGTGTCATCTGTGTTATCTTAATTTTTTAGATTAAATGTGACTAACTGTTACACATTGTTTTGCTGTATGGTAGTGTGTGACAAGGACAAAACTAGTCAGAGAAAGTGTCATTGTCTAGTTCCTGGTTATAGTGATATGAAAACCAATCTTGAATCACACATACACGTAATACATTTTGAAGCCATGTCCTACTGAATAGCATTTATCTGAATAAAAATAGATATACAGTAATGTAGTAATCAGAAAAAAATACTATTACACAAAATTACATATGAATCAAGAAATTATTGATTCATTAATGCTTGTGTCTTGAAGCAGTTTGAAATTAAAATGTAAAACATGCTACACTCTCATATGCTAACATTTTGGCATACATAAGGTGACATCCCTGCACTGCCACCAAATCCAAATGTACAATATTAGTAATGAGAAGTTAAAGTTAGTTGGTAGTATATTTAGTTAAGTGCTCTGGAAACCAATTGTGACAGGAAATAATGTGGCATCTGTAATTAGTTAATGAGATTAGTAGGTAATATGTAGGATTATGATGACTGGATGAAGTCGTGATAGTGACTGAGGTTCCTGTGTTTTGCCCACAGTGTGATGTCTCTGTGCTGTTTGTAAGTGGTCCCTCTTACTCCCCTCTCTCTCACTATCTCTCACTCTGTGCATCCCCTTCCTCTCCCACCTGTGCTGTTGCTTATCTCAAGCTTGCCACTGATGCTATTTTGGGACATATACAACAACAGTCATGGACTAGGCAGTGGTGGCAGCTGGTACATTGGCTTAATATGTATTACATGGAGCCATCATACTGGTGATTGTCATTGCCCAGTTTGTGACTTGTATGTTATGTGGCCATTTGTGTCTGGATTGCTTTGAATGTCTGTGTTGGCTTGTATACTGAATATTGGCCAGGGGTATATACCAGCCTAGCTTGTGCCTTTATTGGTTCCTAAGTGTGCCAGAAAATAGCACCTACAGTGTACAGAGGGAGTCTATTTCATGGTATCTGTATACAGAAGTTTATTAAGGATATAACTCCTGAATGTATGTATGTTGGTTTGTTCATTTGTTTGATTATAATCCTAAGATAGCAAAAATGGCACATTGTAGCACAATTTTTGTGAGAGTAAGGTGCTGTTGAATGCTCTGACTTGAGCAATAAGGCAATTTCCATGTCCAAAGTTATTGATGTGTTGTGTGTGAAGGTTGTGAGAGTTAGTGTGACTTGAAATGTGAATGATATACTACTTTAGGACAGGGTGACTGACCTCAGTCCTTGAAAACTCGTGGGTACAGCAGTATGAGAGTTGAAGTAGAAACTCCCAAGTGTTTGAAGTCAACCCATTTAGCATTCCTGTATCTATAACTATGCTTGTCACCTTTTGTTTCACCTGCAATATTGGATGGATGATGGTTGCTTCTGCTGTGTTTATTTGTCAATTATTGCTTCAGTGTGTGTGTTGCATCATCCTGCCTTTGATATAAAATAATATTAAGACTTTGTGTAGTTGTTAGTATGCTTACATCTTATAGCTAATCCTGTACTGCAGTATTGAGGGGAGGCTTTTTCTTCTTCCTTACCTTGCCGGTGGTGCAAGTGTCATGTTGAGTTTTCTAGAATTCTATTTGTGTCCATCCTTGTTTACACTGTATGGTGTCATGCTGTTTGAAACTGAAGGGTTCAAATTGGAATAATATATCAGCCAACCAGATGAAATTGCTCTTATACCAACACATTTTAAAATGTCGTCTTACATCATCTTTCCTCCTCCTTATATTATTACTCCTCCCTCTTCTCCAGGTATAGCCCTACCCTTCTTATCTCTTCAGTTTTCCCATCCTTTGTAGGGCTACACTGCTTGGATGGAATTTCTGGTAATTTCCATTTCTTTTCTTCCCTCTCCCATCTCCCTTTCTCCATTCCCTACAAGATGATAATTATAGACTACTTAATCCCTTCAGTACTTTGACTCAGACATTGATTGTGTTACTGTTACTGTGACAGATAGTATATAATTGTACTCACCTCAAGGAAGATCCCAAACCTAATGGGAAAAAAATACTTTTGGGTAAAGAATAATTTCATTGAGTTGGTTGATTCACAAAGCCACAACTTTGCTACACAGGTGGTGTTTTTGTTGATATTTTGTCCTGTGTTTTATGTGATTGATTTGCTTCATGTGAACCTGTTAGACATAATGTAACTAAATCGAAGCCAATTTATGCATATGATAATGAAAACCAAACAGGGTTCTAAGCTTAATCCTACTCATATTTTCATAAATGTCTGACAGGTTCCAGCTATGCTCAGTGATCTTGTTGGAACCCAAGTGTGACTGTATAGCTGAGTTCAATTGCAGCTTGATTTAAGTTTTTTGTTTTTCAGGAATATCTGTGATGCAGCAAGATCATAAGAATTATAACCTAGTGATAAATTGTTGACCGTTGTAGGAACTTTGTTTTGTGAGTTTGACTTGTGAGTACAAGAAGAGTAACTATTAACTCGTAAACTGTGATAGTCCTCTCTTGAGGCTCCGAGTGTGAGCTTCAATAAGCCTCACTTGAATGTTATATTCAATCACATTTCAACACTTCCCTAAAATGGCTATGTGGCTGAAAATTGGTGACTAATTGCCCAAACTTCAGGTTAAACCATGTTGATTTGCTCTTCATTCAGATTTACAATATAGGATTTTTAGAGATTATTTCACATCACAGATGGTTGTCAATATACAGTACCTCCATTAGCACTGTATGAGTTAACTTGTTCAGTGTCTAAAACAAAACAAAACTGTGTCCAAAACAAAAATATATGAAGAGTCAAACATGACTTACCAGGACTCTTATGATAAAAGCTATTCACATGGCTTTAATTGATCTGAAATGATCTGACCAATATAGAACCACTAGTTGGAGTGTAACAGAATGAAAAGAGAGAGTTGTGCTGCTTTGGTAATGCTTTCAGGGTGAGGTGGGAAAGACTAACATTGTTAACACCTAAATTGTACAGAATATAAATATGTGGGTGCAACCTTAACTAATTATTTTCATTTTACTGATACCAAGATATTGGTGATAACTGACCTTGAAGTGTAAGTAATATTGATCCCAGTACAGTATTGCACTATGGTTTGCATCACAGATCTGATAATGGTGTTTCATTAATCATAAGCAACCTTGAGCTTAGTTTCCATTCCAGACTAATTAAACAAACTAGATACAACCTTGGGAGATAAAGAAAGATAATGAGGACAAAACTAGTGGCTGTTGTGGTCTTGTTGATGAAGGGAATGAGGATTATTTCTGTTATGATATTAATTTTCCCCATCCCTGAACATTTATTTTAACTCCTGAAGGGTGGGATATGGAATGAATATATAAATACAAGCAATAAGTACAAATATTGTAGTATATATCTAGAAGAGGACACATCTTGATTTTCATGATAATGTGAAGAGAGAAATAAATTGAATGGAGGAAGTTCAAAGTAAAGAATTCTAAGAGGTCTACTACAATATGTCATGAATTGGAGGCTACAAATTCTTCCAAACTTTGATGTAAAACAGAAAACTTATTCATAAACTGAGGTTTTCTGTTTTTTGGCATATGTGGGGATATTGGTGGCCAACATCTAAATCAAATTAACATGTGTACCACACAAGTCAAGGTTTTGCTTTATCTTGCTTCATTACTGACTCATTGAATATTGTTTCTTTATTATTATTATTATAATTAATGTTATTTTATTATTATTGCTACTTTATTTACAGTGTATATATGATTTTGCTTCAGTCTCAAGTCACATTCCTTAAACATTTAATTTTGTTTTGCTTTGTTTGATTTTGTTTGAATTGTTTAACTGGATTAACTAAAATTCTTACTTTTTCTTCACTGTGAAGCCATAAATGTTTACCTCATTGTGAGAATATTTGAGTTAAAAAGTGATTGTTTATGAGTGTGTTAGTTTTAGTGTTGCATGCAGCCACTAACCTGCCTGTACCCTCTCCACCCCCCACTCTGCCCCCTCTTGCCCCACTCTCTCTCTGCCGCTGGTGTTGCTTGTGGCAGCCCCATCCCCGCCGCCTAGAGGTTAGTCTGCGCTCTCTCTATCTATCTCTTTCAATCACTGTCTCTATCTCTCTCCTCTTTTATAATCAGTCTAATTTCCATTTCTACAATATTCATCTCTTTTCCCTCCCAGATCATCTCGTCTCTTTCCCTGCCTTATCTTACCTTTCTCTTCCTTCTCTCTGATTCCTCTCTACCGCCTCCTTCACTTACTTTCTTCCTTGTCCATCATTTGCTATCTCTCTCCATTTCTTTTTTCATCTGTCTGCCTGTCTCTCATTAAACATGCTCGCCTTCATTTTCATCAGCTTTTATGTTTATAAATTTCCTGTATTGTACTTGGTCAACGACTAATCTTGCTTTGAAACTGACAACATAATTATAAGGTACAACATTGGACTAATAATACTTTTTAGTAGTATGTCATTTAAAATATTCTAGCTGAGCTGAAGTGAAAGCATGGCAACTCATTCTCTCTTGTATATAACCTTCTCAACTTTTCTTAACATAGAAATATTAACTTATCATGATAATGTAAAGAAAAGTTTTGACTACTATATATTCATATTGATTTTAGTGCATAGAGTTTTTTAATTCTTTTCACTGTCTTGTTTGAGGATGTTTATGCTCATGCAAATGTTTTTAAGAGAGACTTACTGGTACTATCTGGAGAGTATTGGGGTTAGTGATATGAGACATTATATTGACCTATTTGTGTTTTGTTGGTATTATTTTTGTGATAAAAATATAATAATTTCTTAATGGGAATTGTGAGCAGTGGCAGATTTTAGGCTTATTTTTGTTGATAATGATTTAAAAGAAACTGGATATTACTGGGTTCTTGATTTTAGGTATTGATTATATTTGTTGGTAATTCTTTTCCTCTCTTTCTCCATGTGTGTTTGTGTGCGTGTGTGCCTGGATGTGTGTGTGTTGGTACTGACAGGACCTGGACATGTTGGCCCAGCACCTCAATGAGCTGGGGGCTGTTGCCAATGACCGAGGCGAGCGGCCAGAGCGAGAGCGAGACCGGGAGAGGGCCGAGCGGGAGCGTGAGAGAGAACGAGAGAGGGAGCGAGAACGGGAGAGAGAGCGCGAGAGGGAGAGGGAGCGTGAGAGAGAGCGCGAGAAGGAGAGGGAGAGGGAGCGCGAGAGGGAGAGGGAGAGGGAGAGGGAGCGCGAGAGGGAAAGGGAGCGCGAGAGACGGGAACAACAACAGCAGCAGCAGCAACAGCAACAACAACAACAACAGCAACAGCAACAGCAGGAAAAGAGCCGGCAGAATGGAGCGGGAGTGGTGGGAGTTGGGAAGCACGACTCACCCGCCCCGCCACTCATTGAGGAGGACTCCAGCGACGAGGATGAGGAGGGCAGGATGAGGAACGATGGTACACTCCTTGCTTCAGATCCTCCAAAGCCTCTGTGAGTTGACGCCACCACTCTCAACGTTCAACCTCGATTATCACTTTTCTGTCTTCCTTCATGTATAACCTCTTCCCACCGACTTCTCTCAACTTTGTCTTTTTTTCTTCCTCCTTTATCTCTGTACCTTCCTAGCTTTGTATTACTTCCCCCACTACCTCTTCTCTCCCTTCTTATGTCGTCTCATTATCTTCCTTTATCTACTGCCAGCCTCAACCACCACGTTAATTCTATTCCTTATTATCATTCTTCTATTTCCTCAATATCCCTCTCATCACATTGTTGATCTTTTCTGAGCCACATTTCATCTTTCTATTATTTTCTCATCCCTTCCTTTCTCTTCCTTCAACATTTATTTACCCATTCCCAAACTAACAAACTTCTCACTTACCTTTTAACTTTGACCATTTTATGACCTTCTCTCTCCCCATGTTTCAAGGTAATATACATTCTTACCTGTACCTTGTCATACATGGATAAATTTTGCTGATTCTTTCTCCAAATTGGTTCAGTATTTCTTTAGTTCTCAAGTATAATATCTCTTCCAAAATTCCCAGAGAGTGTGTGGTTGGTAAAGTAATCCTGTGGTGTGTAATCTTAAGATAATTTTTTTAGCTATTTGGTATTGATACTGTACTGTGTTTATATGAGATATTTTGCCATGAATATTGTGGATGATAATAAGCATGCTATTGATATTTGATATTTATTTTCTCTCTGATAATTCAGTATATCTTCTCTCTCTCTCTGTCACTCACCTTTCTATTTCATAACTATATTTTCTGTGATTATTATTTTGTTTGTGTCACAATCATTTTTCACTCTTGTACCAAACATTCCTGCCTCTCATGCCTGCTTACCTCACTTATACTGAGCCTTCTCCTCAAACATCTTGGGCCATGTAAAAGAAAAGTCACGAGGCAAGCAGTGACCATGACTAACACAGTGGCTTCACCTGCAGTAGTACTCGTGGAGTCGTCATAACAGTCCTCATCATTGCTTAGCCTATGATCTTTCTTACATTTGCTCTACATTTCTAGAGAACAATCATATCAATCCTCATGGCCATGTCTGAACCCTGTGTCATTAACAAACATTGAAGCCAACATAACAAACAAGCAACCGTAGTCCTTTAGTCTATTAATACAGTGCTATGATGCGTGGCAATGTTCATACGCCTCCTTGTCCACAACAGTGTAACTCATGTTGGCTAGTGTGGGTATAGATCTATTACTGCCACAAAATACCACATTATTTACTTGGTAACTTCTATTGAAATGATTCCAGTACTCAATGGCATATGAATATTTCTGTACCACTATAGTTTGTTTTTCTCTATATGAAAGTAGTTACACACTGCTGATATCAAAAGGTAGCAACTGATTGGTATATGCTTTATTCCTAACCCCTGTATAGTTAACTGTGACCAATCTTAATTAGCCTTAATGATATCAGTGGTGGACATTACTGCAGGTAGAGAAGGCAATAGTTCCTAAGCTACTAAATAACACTTCTCAACAACTGGCCCTCTTAACGCTTAATTAAACAATGACTGACAACAATTTGTCATACTAACACTTTGGTTTTTCTGTAATAAAGCATTTTGTGTACAGTAGTTCATAAACAGTGGTTCTACTCCATATATCTTCACTTGAATAATACCAAATAAATTATAATGTCTCAAGATAACCCACTACTATGAAGATTTGATAAGGATATAAGCACATTTTCACTAAATTTTGGATATACTAATTACTGCTTTGTCATTGGTAATAGAACAGCACTGCAACTTTTTTCACCAGTCCTGTTTTTCTTTTCTTTTCTTTTTTTGTGGTGAATTGTATGAATGTCTAGTGAGAACTGTAGTGTGCTTGTTTTTCAGAATTTAACTGACATGCTTTTGCCTGCCAAGCTATTGACTGAATAAAGGAAAAGTATTACATATAGAAATGGCTGTGGTATATACAGTACTTAAGCATCATATTTACCAATTCAGCACTTACCTAGTGAATAACAAGCAAACAAGGATTAGGATATATAAAACCTTTATAATACTAGTTTGTAATCTTCCCTCTTTGACTTGTGACTAGTAACATAATTTGCAAACACCAAAATTATCCTCAGTTCAGTTCAATGTCTCTGACTTCTATTTACGGGTATAGATATTCAGTCGTCTCTTCCACATTCCCCAGTTTTCAGCTCCTAATTTAATGGGTGCTGAGGACTGGGGGACCATAGTGTTTGAACTTTTTTAACTGGTTCACTCTCACTTATTAACTCTATGCATGCATATACTGTACAGGAAGGTTGTATAAAATAAACATTATATAAGGAGGAACTTTTAAAGATGTATCACTGCTGTTACTTTGACCCAAAGAGACAATAGCAAAACGGTTATGAAAGGTTCATCCTTATGTGGTGTTGTTTGACACGACTCTTTCTTTATCAGTAACTTGACACCACATTTACTATAATGTGTGTGATTAACTTGAACTACACTTTACTTTAGAAGCTAGTCTGTATGTGGCTATAACAAGACTGTTTTTCTCCAGCTAATGGTAAATATCCACAGCTGATTGTAGATGGTCAGAGCAAACTACTTACTTAGAAATTACAGATGACTCATGAGCCAGTAAGGTGCAAGGTTTAAGAGTATGAATGATGATCAGTTGTGAACATGTATTGACAGCCGGAGAAAAGCAGATTTATAGTGGTATGGTTTTGTAGGTCGTGGCTGGGAGAGGTGTCACCATGTTACTGCACTGAAGTTTGGATTCATAGGAGATTAACCTAAGTGGGCATGTATGTACAAGAAAGTCCCGGTGTAGTCTATGCTGTGATGGTGACTGGTCTGATGGCTCCATACAGGCTACTTGGAGTCATCATACTCTACTAATCAATATCATGGCATGGCCCCTGAATTTTCTTGCATATGATTTCATGTTGAAATACTGTACAGAAATTAGAGGGAAGTAACACTGTGTGTGTGTGTGTATGTGTGTACACGTGTATGTGTGTGTGTGTATATGTGTGTGGCATCATATGGTACATTTTTTTCATACATTATTTTTAATACTACTTATAATTTTACCTTCATTTCCCCTCCTGGTGACCCTTCCTCCTGGCCTTAACCAACCTGTAAATGCTTCCCTGCACGCTGTCAGAGTCTCCGTTTGAAATTGCCATCGAATGTAGTAACACACTAACGCACTAACAGGCCGTTATCTCTCCCTCCCCCCCTCCTCCCGCCCCGTCTCCCTCCCCTCCCCCACCCCAACCACAACACCACCACTACCACCACCACTACCACCACCATCATCGCCATCATCTCCACTCGACACCACCGGGGCTATACAGGTTCGACTATTCTACTTTCAGGCCCCCAGAGGGAGGGCTGCCTGTCACAGCACTCCAAGGTGAGTTTGTGTGTATTATGTACAGCCGCACACCACAATCCCTAACCCTGAGCCTGAGATCTGAAGCAGGCAGTTTCTGGACAAGACAGCCCACCCAAATGATCAAGAGGCCATACACATTTTGAATCAATAGAGGCTTTGGGTGGGCTGTCGTTCAGAAACCGCTAGCTCCAGATCTCGAACTTCGACTCAGGTGGGCTAGGGATTGTGATGTGTGACCTAACTATTACACACATTTAACATTTATACGCTGTTTTCCAATTTATATATCAATTTTTTTTTTATGTCATATACTGTGAATTTCAGGTGTTATGAGTAAAGTACAGTACTTTAAGAATGCTGTATTTGAATTGACATTGATGGTTCATATTCCAAAAAGGTAAGCAGGTTGCTAGGCACTGATTCATCAGGCAAGGAACACACTACCTAAGTACTGTATACTCATGAGTTGTCTAATACGTAACATTATGGAAGAACAAATCCAGTTCAGTTTACAGTGTTATGGAATATTAAAGAATAGCAAGAAAATTGTTTCCTACACTAAAGAATACCTCTCTTGATTAGGAAAAGGAAATTTATAAATAAAGTAACCTAGAGGTTCTTATGTGAATCTCCTATTGGAATTTCTACTTGGGAGAAAGACAAAAACAGTTTTATTGATTTGACTGATTGATTTTCTGATGTTCCCTGCACAGGTCCTCCTCCCAATCGGCCACTTCCACCTACACCAGTCGAGGATGAATCAGGAAACACCCTTGTCATGCGTAGGGTAAGTCTCCCATCCCTTGGTTACTACTCCACTCTTCAGGGCTGCAGTTTCTTTTGTTAATTTTCATTCCATACAGCATCTTTAGGATAGTTGTTCTCAGTCTTCTGCTTTGTGGATTTGTATTTATCTTGGCATTAGTATGCAGGAAGCAGCATGCATATAACTCGAGCTCTCCACGTTCTCTGCAATGGAGAATTGGAGTCTCCTGGAATTTGTTATGAAGCCAAGCCAAATTTTAAACATCTTGGTTTATAATGACATGAACTAGAGGTTAGGGAAGTAAAGTACTAATGAGGAGGGAATGGTATGAGTGAAACTGTTGTGTACATGAGAGAGGAGCATGATGTTTGTACCAAAAGGAAAGGAGAGTATATTTTGTTTACAAAAGTGAATGGGAAATACTGTGGTGGTTAATGAGAGGGTAGAATTGCTTGTATGTAAATGAGGGAGGAGGGATCTTAGTAAATAAGAGCAGAACTGTGTATGTGTACAACAGAGGACTTTCAGCATTAATGAGGAAAGATGTTGAGAAATTCTGTCTCCCAGTGCTTTGATATGGTAGCCTCGTGGCAAGTGCTGCATCTTACATGGATCATATTTCCACCATTTATACTAAGATTGATCTGTCTCATACCAACTTGTTCAGGTGTTTTATAATGTAGCCTTGAGGGGTGATATATCTATATGGTGTTTGTCAGTAGAGGTGATTGTGTAATGCCAGTATAAGTAGTATTTGTGTGTGGTGGTGGTTGTGGTAGTGATGTAATGTAGAATGTGGTGGTGGTATATCATAATGTTGGTGCAAAATGGTGGTGGTTTACTGCTTATACAATAATTGGTTTGTAGTAGTGACATGGTGGATTACAAGAAGAGGGGTGCAATGCAACAGCACCACCAAACACCTGCATCGGTTTCCACATTTCAGCGTCAGTCAGTGAGTGGGGCTGGACGTAGCAGTAGTGAAAGTGGGGGTGGGGGAGCAGGCGGGTCAAGCAGTTCTGACCTACTTAATGGTAGTGGTATGGGGCCACTTGACCAGTCTGCCCCAGCTTCCACCCCGGCCCCGGGCCCTGTCCCAGCCCCTCGTAGACCAAGCAGGGACCACACCAATGGCCACAGTGGGCCCAGCCAGGAGGGTAGTAGTGAAGGTGATGGTGGTGATGGAGGGCAACGAGTACAACACCGTAGAAAAGACTCAGACCCTCGGGCAGGACAACTGAGACGTCAACACACAGACCAAGGCCTTCCTACTCCAAGGCACTCTCGGGGAGATTTGGGACGCCCAAGTGATCCAGTCCTGACTGATTTCTTGCCATTGGCGGGAGAGGGAGCAGGAGGACGGGGTCAGCTTCGGAGGCAGGCCTCCTTAGATGCAGATTTACATGACCCCAGTCGGTCTCACCCATACCAACACCCTCAGCCCTACCAGCCACCTCTCCATCACCACCGCCGTCAGAATACAGACCTGGATCTGCGGCGGGCCCAGTTGCGATCTGACCTGCAGCAGTGGCGCCTCACACCCCCCTCCACACCCACACAGGTCAGCCGCATCCATCCCCCCACACCCAGGCCACTAACACACTAACACTGGCTGCCTTCAGCCTAGGGTGTGGGGGTAGATTTGCGGCTCCCACTGTGACCAGCTCAGGATTGTGGCTGCTCGCACTCCTAACCCACCAGTGTTATTCAACAGGAATGGCATGATAAGGACAACTACAGCATCAAGTTATGCTCTAACCTGATATGGATAAGGCACTGTGACTAACATTGTAACTTACTAGTGCTGGGCTGAACTAAGAACCATTCACTACAGTCCCACCAACTTCATACATTACCACTCTATGAAGGAAAGTTGAATTATAAGATTTCACAAACTTTCTTGTGTAGAAAAGTCATGGGCTACATGATAATAATGGTAGTCATAGTAATGAAGGCTCCATAGCCTTATATATGAAACCATTAAATTCATCATTACAGTAAGATCATCTAGTCCGTGGGTTTTCTTTCACATGGCCATTGGCCTAAGCTAACTTGTATAATATTATTTGTGGACATAGTTCACTTGGCAGCTCCTCAACATTTGGAGTGGTGTGCATAAGTTTAACAGATAATTTTTTTTTTAATGTTGAGGTAGATGAGGACTCGAGGCTGAAAATTTGCTCACCGGCCTCACTTTTAGATTGCAGTTTATTTTGCTGAGTAGTCTGTCCCCTCTGCCTTTTGGAATTTTTCCTGTCTGTCCTTGTGTTTGGAGGTCCCCACCCATTGAATTAAGGGAAATGAGAGTTTAATGATTTTATTTGGTTGTACGAATGTATTACAGTACAGTATGCATTAGTCAAGTTGATAGCATTGTGTTTTTAACGCAGAAGTGTATGTTGAGTACAGTATTGTAGTATTTTGACATTGACTGCATGTGTTTGAAATAATGGCATAGATACGATGTTTACCAGTTCCATCATATAGAGACAGACCAACTATTGTACAGTAGTTTAGAACATTCCAACACCTGCCAGTGACTCAAAGATATACTGTCAACGAAAGGTCAAATAAGGTTGTTGCAACTCACGACAGGCCCAGCACTATAAGTGAATCCTATCAAACTCACATCCTGTATCCCAGACTAACTATAATGAGTAGCCGACAGCTTCTGTATTTGCACTGCTATAAAGATGCATGAAGTATATACTGCCTTTGCTAATGATGGTGTTTTGGATTTTGATGGTTGACTGGTGGTACAGGTGTGGTAATGAATGGTATAGCTGTGATATAAACACAAGAGGTGTGGATGATGATTGCCTGGTTGGTATAGTATTGTGAAACAGTGTGTTTTTTGTTGTGTTGCATTGTAGTGTTGTTGTGGATGGTCTTAGTTTTGAAGGTCATTACACAGTGTTGTATAGATCTAACAATATAATCTATGTATTTTAATGTCTTGTATTTATTTTTTCAGAGTTGGGTGTTTCTTATTTAGCATACTCGTACAGTAGCTCACCTATAATTATCAATAAGCTGTCTCCAGTGTACAGTTATTGCTACATATTCATTACCCACCCACATATTGCCTTATCTTTACCTCTGTCAAGGAAGTTATGTGAATAGTTTGGTTTGCTTGTTTATCTCTGAGCAGCCCTATGCAAATGGTGGTGTTGATTTTTATACCAAAGTTAGGCCTCATGATATACAACAAGGTATTAGATTAAAGGAGAGAGCTGGGTTTGCATCCATGCGTATTATTATTATTTTTACTATGTTACTGGACAAACCCAGTTTAATTGCTACATTATTGAACAAATGCTATGTTTCTGGGCAGACCCATATGAAATGTTACTTTAATGATAATGAGAGTGAAATAGAATAGTGGTGTCATTGTCGTTTCTGAGGTTTGTGGTCTCTGAATATTTTTCTTATGATTGTTTAACTGTATGAGCAGGAAGACAATAGAACTACTTTCTTGCAAAACAAATGTGCTTGAGTTTTTCTTGTGTGTTATGAGCTAATGTGGTTATTAATTAAGGTAATCTGGGCCAGACTTCATTCAAGCATCATAATTAACTAGTTATATAAAAGGAAATTTTGTCATTTCATCAAAAGATTTTACAATACTATCACTTAGCTTATATTCCACATATGAGATTGAAGCACACATATATATGCTGGTGGCTCTATTTAAATCCTTGATTCATGTTGTCTCAAGGATATAGAGAATTGTTAATAACTTGTGTCCACACCAACAGGAGCGTCCTCGTGGTGGTGGAGACCCATCATCAGGCATCACCACACCAGGATCACGTACATCCTCAGTCCTCCCTGACCTCCTGCCTCAGGTCAGTTCATGGTCTATTAGTATCACAGTTGCCAATTTAGCTGTTTTTCTGCAGCTGACAATGCATACTTTAAATTTTTGTGTCGAATTTTCTGTAATATTCAGAAATTAGAAACTACTGTAATAACAATAGTATCTGTGCATGAAAACCTGTTCTAATTTACCCAAAAGGTTCTTACAAGCATCAGAAAATTACATTGTCAGCATTAGAAAATTTGCTAACTTGGTATCAGTGTTGATAATGTTGCCAAGGTCCATACTCAGACTATAAATATAAAAGGGAGAGTAGCTCTTGGAACCAGGAACCACATGTGTGAAAAATCATGGGCTACCCACTGACCTTGACTGGTAGATGGCTTCATTTTAAAGTATGAAATCATTGTACCAATCATCTTAATCATCCAGCCCATGACTTTCCTTGCATATAACCCTTGAGGTAGTAAAACTAGTCCACTCCTGACATGTAAACCCGCATTGGGTTGCCACAGTGTAGTTAACACAGTACACTGCTCAGCTTCACAGCACATCACACACTGACCAGCCAGTATAACTTATCATACCACAAAATAGTACACAGCACTCAATAGCATATCCAACACAGCTTATAACAAGATTTTTTACCTAAAAATGTTTACCATATTTTGTAAAT
Organism: Petrolisthes cinctipes; assembly: GCA_033782935.1. Taxonomy (NCBI): domain Eukaryota; kingdom Metazoa; phylum Arthropoda; class Malacostraca; order Decapoda; family Porcellanidae; genus Petrolisthes; species Petrolisthes cinctipes. Next base: position 34,759 of record JAWQEG010004103.1, read on the forward strand.
TTTGAAAGACATGTCAAGATTAGGGTAATAGAATATTATATCAAGAGTGTTGATGAAAGCATCCCAGTATAAATGTGTGTGTGAACGTGTGTGCCTGTGTACTGTATATAGATTTTAGGTGGTGGGTTTGGGAATGCGTTAAATATTACGATACTTGTATTATGATTACGTGTTTCTTTTCATCTTTAGAGGGGGTTAAGAGGCCTTTCACATTCACAAATTACAAGCTACTGACTCCTCCACATTTTCACAATTTAGAGGAATCTGTAGCCTCCAATTTACTGGCAGTCTTTTCTTTTTCAAATATTGTATTAAGATTGGTGCAACACAAGAATGGAATGAATTGAGGAGGTAGTATTAAGAATAGAGTGCTTAAATAGATGTTCATAAGGAGGTGGCAAATGAAGGGTATGAATAGGAATGCAGGCTGTGTGGATAGGTGTGATTTTTCAGGAATTTTCAAGGATTTTAGTGATGCGTTTATATCTAAAGAAGGCCCATGACACTTTATATTGGATGTGTAGTTATGTCTTATTTTACACATTTTTAAAAGGTATGGAAGATTGCAGTAGGTTTGTATCATTGTTTTTATTTCATAGGATATGATTTTTTTTTTAGTTTTCCTCAGTTTGAACAGTTTCATATGTGCACTAGTTACTATTTTTAACCATTTCATTGATTTAAAATTATTGTCCATTAGCTTATGAAAGTATTAGGCATTAGCTGGAGCAAAAGATATTATCTAATTAAACCTGACAGTGAAATGGTTAAGTATGGTAATGGATTTAACTATTTTTCCTCCACTTGTATTACTCCCAACCCATCTCACCCCTTCTCTCCCTTACATGACTCCCCCTGCCCACAACATAAACCCATTCCATCCCACTTCTACTTACTTTACTACATAATTCCCTCTGGTGGCATTGGCTTATATATAAATGCCTTGGCACAAAGTGGGAAAATGATAGAAATGAAATGTTCCATGGAACTCTTGATTACTGTTGTCCTAAAATGTACTATGACTCACACTACACTTTGTAGCCATGAACAAATGTTTTATTGCCTCTCCAGATTGATGTGAAGCTGTGAATGTCATAAGATAATGAATTGAAAATAATGATATGGTTAATGAATATATTACGGTATTTATAACTCATGATAGAACACAATAGGTGTCTCATCCGTGATGAAATTATGAATCACAAGAGTAGTCACGAGAGGTAACAAAACTCTTGACTTGACTGTTCCTTCTACAATATCACCCACACCCTTCTGGTAACCTTCTGGTACACACTTTCACCATGCTTTCATCTCCCATATTACCACCCAAGTAAATTCCCTACCCTGTAAAACCCTCCAATTTATATTACCCTTTCCCAGAGACCCTTGTACCCTTTACACTTCCTTCAGAGTACCCCACTTTACAAAACCCTCACATTTTCCTCCATCCTACAAAATGCCCCATGTCCTTCACCTTCCCTCCTTGGCACTGGCACTGAGTCCTTTTGTGACCACACTTGCAGCCCCCCACCAACAATCCCAATAATGGCTCCCGGCTCGACAAATCCACCAGTGAGGAGGTCAGTTTTGCTTGGTTTTTGTTGGATTCAAAGTTGTTTTCATTTAGTGCAATTTATTTACTTTATGTTGAGTGTACTCTACTCAACTGTACATTAATACTCTCAGGTCCAGAAATCACAATACATTAGTTCATTTTCAATATAATGTGCATTACCCTTAAAACAAAGGCTGACAACATTAATAATTTTCTAATTTTCTTGTCTGAGGAATAACCGCAGCCACTTGGGGTCAAGGAGTTTGACCTAGTGTTGGTCCCTAGCTAACAGCAATTTAATTTTACTAATTGAGAAATGTTTCCATGAAGTATATCATGCTTAAAGTAATCCAAGATGAATTATGAAACAGGAAAGCCCCATCATACAAGTATTTCACATTTCTTAACCTTTTACAGTTTTTTATAATAATAAAGTTGTTCCGTTATGTATATTGAAACCTGGAAGTGAATTTAGTTTTTATTTTTCTTCATAAGTTCAAATGGAGTTTACCCATTGATTTTATAAATTATGGTGTGATTAACCATTTTGTATGGCTTATATTGTATTACAGTAATTATACATGGTGTTTGATTGTATCACTCATTGAGAACCATTCACAAGTCCTAGTTCTGACTGACTACCAATTTCTGAGTCTGAGAGTGTTATCGAATTTTTTTTGTGCATTAATGAGTTTTGTGTGTACAGTAACATTATATTTGAAATATTTTTGCATTTAGTTTAGTTTTTGGTTTCCTTTGTCTGTTGTATGTTTTGTTATGTTTAAATTGTTTGATAATTTGTACATTGCACATACTTTGACAATGATTTAGTATCTACAGTAAGTATGACATAGTGTTTTTTTTTTTTTTTTTTTTTTTTTTTTTTTTTTTTTTTTTAATATATTTTACATCGTGCATTTTGTTGCAATATTGAATTTTTAGTTTTGCATTTTGTTGTGTACTTCCATTGATTTGCATTTAACCACCAAGGTGTGCACACTTTATAATTGCATACACACACATGCATATCAGGAAATACACATACACACTTGATGCACTCATGCCCGGCCTTTGATTGCATTGGTTGGTTTGATTATTGCAATGCTTGTTACATTAATGCCAGTTTATGTTGCTTGGAATTGTCTAGTGACCAGTGTTGGTGTTGTTAGTTGAGTTCAGTTAGGTGTTTTGTTTAGAGCAGGGTAAGGTGAGGCAGGTGTGTGACGGGTGGGTGAGACAGGTGTGAGAAAGGTGAGGCAAGCTTGAAAGTGAATGGGATATCAGGGTATAGAAGAAAAGAAAGTGGTGTACATTAGAATCGAGATTAGAAATACATAAAACGAAAAATTGAAAAAAATATTATGTTTAGTATTTAAGTAAGGGAGAGAGTTGGAGGGAAATATTTCTTATTATTACCCCAAGACAAGGGTGATAAATTGGTTGACGGAGATATAATGAGTTGGTAGTAATCGTTAACAGAATAAGATACTCATGCTTTTCATGGTGTCAGGAGTTGCAGGATTGGTGGTGATGGATGGAATAGCAGTTAAATGTGATATCTAGAGAGTAAATAATTATATACTGTACAGGGTACACTTGGTGAATGGTGTGAAACTGTTACGAACAAATTGAATTGTGTGAAATTTGTATGTGTGGTATGTGTATGTAAATTAGGAATGAGATAACAGACTGGTGTGTAAGATGAAGATATACTGTATATTACCAACTTGTGTAAGGTAATGGATCGTATGCAAGGCAAGTCAGTAGCTGGGTGATGAGTATAAGTGCCCTATGACTTTTCTTGTATAGTGTATTGTAGAAATTTAATATAGAATTAGCAAATGGTGACACTTTATACAGAACATAATACAGTACTGGCCAGCTTGGTGCAGCAGTTATATTGTAGCCAGAATTATGTGAAAATAATGTGTTCATGCGACAGCACAGGTACTATAGTGCATGAAAGTTCATTCTCTTAGCCAGCCACAATATACCTGAAGCACCTGTGGTTCGAACTACTAATCAAATGTAGAAGAAACAGTGGCGTAATAAGCAATATTATGGATTACAAATTATCAACCCCTAAAAGAGAAGAAAAGTACTATATGGCTTAATAGTAGCTGATGCACAAAGTTGTCCATTTGTACATTATTTTTGATGTCTCAGGTGTAAGATACAGTACTGTAGTGTGCTTTAATGTAAGCTTATTTGTAAGAATTTTTCTATAATAATATTAGAGAGCTGCACTGGAGGTAGTAGCATCACACTGGTTGAAACTTTATGAGGACATAAATACAGGAATGAGGATTTAGCAAAGTTTGAGACAGGACACATATATATATATAGATACAGTAAAATCTAGGAAATTGCCCAAAACAGAAGAGAAATAATTGAGGCTGCTACCAAAGGAATGGCTGATGAACGTTTGGTAAATATTGAAAAAATAATTAATTTGTGTGGAGACACTGTTCCTTACTGGACATGCAATATTGCTGAGGAAATTGTATTCTTAGAATGATAATTATTTGCAAGAACAGTAGAATGGGATGTACATTATACTGTAAGTATATGGTCTAGCCACCCCACTTGTGGGAAATAGCTTTTGTAAGGAAAAAAAAAAATTCACACTCATATTCACTCTCCCTTCCAAGCCATAGAATTCTCAGCACCTCCCCTACACAATTTCCCCATCAAAATTTATGAATTATCACTGAGTGATTAACATGTAAACTAAGATACTTTTCGACATTGAGTCATACCCAATCCCAAACCAACAGATAGATCTGTTTGAATTGATCACAAATATAATTATTCATTAAATCCTTACTTTGTTGTCATGAGCATAGTCCTATGTGCAGTGCCTTCAATAACATAGTCCAAAATACAACTGAGGTGCATTGTCCTTGGAAATATAGACGTGTGTGGTGCTCTTCCTCCCTTGTAGATTTGGTGATGTATGATAACTGTAGCAAGAGATGTAAGATAGCGTGTGTGTAAGTGCGTGTGTGTATATGTGTGGTAAAGTGGTTATGAGAGTAGTGGAGCCATGGTGACACAGTGTTTGTGTTGCATGCCACTAACAAACAACTGTGAGAGGGAGCGGAGCAGCACTAACCACATCCACCCAACACCGCGCTCGCTGCCTCTCTAACAAGTAAGTGGCCTCATTGTGTATTTCTATGCTCACACCCTAGTCTCTTTCCCCATCTTCCTTTTCTATCTTTCCTCGTCTTCATTTTCTTCCTGTCTTATTCTTTCCTTGTCCCTCATCTACCATTAACTCCTATATATTTTGTCATGCTCTTTTTTCATCCCTGTTTCTTCTCTTGTCTTTCACTCTCCTCCCTCTTCTTCATTATTCTTGCTTCCTCTTTCTACTTTGCCTTTCACTTTCCTCCTTCCAAGCATCCTTATCCATATTCCCTATATCTTTCTCAATATTATTTCCCTCTCTTTACATCCATCCCCTTGCATTCTCTCATTCTTTCGTCTGTCACTTTTCCAGTTTCCTCCAATATTCTCCCCTGTTATTTCTATATTTCCTTTCATCTTTTGTCTTTTTCTCATATTTCTCTTTACTTTGTCACACGTGTAATTGCTGCTCCTCCTCCACACCTCTTTCATGTGTTCCTCTCTCACTTTACATATGTTTTCTTGTACATCCTTTGCTTTGGAATCCGAATCCCTTGCACTCGTAATGGCATATCTATCTGAATTTTGTACTGTAGTGTTGTATTCTGACTTTCTTGGCTCTAGTCAGTTATTCTAAAGCTGACAGTAAATATCAATGGGTTATATTATAAGAGGGTATTTAGAGTTGGTTCATGCATCACATTACATAGCACTGATAACCTATAGATTGGTAAGTTACTTATTCCTCCGTACTTTGCCAAGCGAAGTTGTATTTTATGCTAATGGAGGAATCAGTAGCTTCCAATTTGCCAGTACAGTATCATCTTACAGTCTAATTTCTTCCCATATGGTAACACTGTATATTATTATTGTTGTTGTACAGTGCACACATCTTGTAGTGTTTATGCTAATGTGTTAATGAGGTGTTGGAAGTTTGGAGGTTGGTGTAACAACAGGACTAAATTGCTATTAATTCTCAAGGTACATATTGCATGGCACTTTGTAATTTGTAGACATAGGTGTGACAGCATGAATGGTGACCCCCTAGAGTTAAAAGTTACCTCACAGTGTGTTGTGTGTTTACATAATGCACCACATTACTCATTCTCATCATATGTCATTGTGTATGTACAGTTGCACTCCTTGATATATAGCTTACACAGAACAGATATACTGAAAATATTGTAAGGTGTCTTCAGTATACAGGATTTCTCTCCTAACCTTACTACAGACATATTAGTGTACTCCTAGGGTCTTGTTTTTACCAGTATATAAACAACATATAAAAAGGATGGTTTGCATTTACTCTGCTTGATCTGTTCTGAGTAGGATAGCAATAATGGGTTGTGATTATATAAAACATCACATTGCTCACTATACAGGTGTATACTACATTATTATTACTATTGCAATTAGACTAGACACTTTCTGCATGATTACTGCTACTTGGAGTGACTTAAATCATTTCCCTCTTTATTTGTCTCTCATTTATACATATGTAATACTGTACTTTAATATTCTTTCCTTGTATGAAATGAATAATTCATTGATCATATATTTGCTTTGGAAGATGGTGTTACACACCAGACAATTCAGTTGAAGTTAAAACATCCACAGCCACTATTAATAGATTGGATATGATTTTCTGGCATGTGACTCCATACAGCTGGGAGGCAAGTTTTGTTACCCTTTACAATGTTGGGTTTGGACTCTTACCATAAACCCTAACAAACTGACTGTAAGTGTGATGTTAACAAACTAGAAGCTGATAATTCCGTCAAACTATGCCACAAACCAGACCCTCTAATTTGGGCACAGTTTGAAGGTATCAGTAGCCTCCAGTTTCCCAACATCATGTAACTATCAATAACAGACCTCAACAACATTAAGTTGGACAGTATTTGCAACATATATTATCTTAATCTAGTTTACAGCCTCTTTAATAAAAAGTTGTGCTTGCTGGCAACTCTGGTCTCTTTTCTCTGAAAATTTCTACCGAGATTTGCAGCTTCCCCAGATATTTGCTACTGTATTAGAATGTTAACCTTTAATCAACCACTGATAATTTACTTTTCTCTGATTCTAGAAAAATTTTGATAGTCAGCTGCAGTAATTTTTATGCCTAAGGATAAATACTGCTACAATTTACCATTTAACCATGAATAACCAATGCTTTCTAGTACAATATATTTGGATTAATGTCAGCCAGTTGGCCTAAGCATTATACTATACTAATGATGTATGAATAATGTCATTGCAAAACACCGTTTATTACTTAGCCTCAGGAAATACACATTGGGCCTGTAACGTATTTGTTCTCCAGCACTGTATAGTTCTGTTATTCAGCTGAGGAGTTACTTGATGTAAAAATGCATAGAATTTTTTTTTTTTTAAATCCTATAAAGTCATTACATACCAGTATGAACATTACAAAAAATTTTTTGGCATTTAATAAACCCTTTAGGGAAGAGCTAGCACTAATGGCTATCAAATTATTTCCAAAGACACTTGAAGCATCAGTAAAGGCTGGTCATCTAGTGGTGTTGTGCAATTTACTCTACAGGCTATTCTAATCGATACTGGAATAATAATATTAATAATACAAGCAATAATAGTATTACTGTATTGTAATATTACGATATAGAAGGCATTGCACTAACCCGGTCCTTGCTTGCTCGTGCCCCCCAGTACCGGCAAGCCATGGGTAAAGGTACCCATCCCCAACTTCAGAACAAGCAGCGCTCCTTCATGACGTTTGGGTTCGGTGCTGGCGCTGGAGGAGGCGGAGGCACCGGGGTTGAACCGGCACGCAGGGAGTCACACATCAACATCAACGTCACTCCAACTTTACACGAGGTCAACGACACGCCAGAGATCCGCAAGTACAAGAAACGCTTCAACTCTGAAATACTCTGCGCTTCCCTATGGGGTGAGTGTCGAGGTCTGTATGAAGAGATTTAATGAAGAAAGGTTGTGGCCTTGCTTATAGTGTAAAGTTCTTCGTTATGTCACTAAACCCCAATGTACTATTTTGTATCCTACTAAGTTGCTTTATCTTGCATCTCTTTATGTTCTGCCCTTCCCTACCTTTCTCACTGCCTTTCCTTTCCATCCCTGGCCTACCTTGACTCCTGCTATTCATGGCCTTTATTGCACCATAGGGGTAAACCTACTGATTGGAACCGAGACGGGGCTGATGCTGCTGGATCGGTCTGGTGTTGGCAAGGTATACCAACTCATCTCACGCAGGAGGTTTCAACAAATGGAGGTGCTGTCAGACCAGAACATCCTCGTCACAATCTCTGGCAAAAAGAACAGAGTACGGGTGTACTACCTCTCTTGGCTCAAGTCTAAGATCCTACGTACTGATGCTGTGAGTTCACCACTCTGTCTAATTCCTTATTCCATCACAAAAACCCTCTAACCAAGGCAAAAAGTAACAACTTTTCCATTTCATTTGGCAGGATATTACTGAAGGCTTGCTTATCTATCCCAAAGGGGCAATGCACTTCCTGCCCTCAGGAGAATCCCCAGAGTTAAGTTTGTGTAGCCTAATAGCATTATGTGCTGTTTTGGGAAGGAAGTGTATGGCAGTGAAGGTGATATGTCCATGATTGTGTAACTTAGGCTGGCCTGATGCCCCAAATTTAGGACACAGAAAACAGTGTATATGTGAGAGTAATATGAATCCAAGTAATTCCTCAAGTGTTCTGACATCGTAACTGCAATACCTCACTGGACAGGGCTGTCTACCCCAAGGAAATCTACATTTACAGGCATATGTATACTTTTTCTCAAGTCAAGGGATTATTTTATAGTGGAGGAAATTGATATATTATGATGATGGTAAAAACTAGAACATTCCATTTTATGTTCCTTCTCTTCCCATTCTATATCTCACTCCATTCATTCTTTGTACGTGACTTTGGTGTGTGTTGTTTTGCAGCAACAAGTGGAGCGTCGCAATGGATGGATCAACGTGGGCGACCTTCATGGAGCTGTCCACTTTAAAATCGTAAAGTATGAGCGCATCAAGTTCCTCGTCATTGCACTGAGGGACTCCATTGAGATCTATGCCTGGGCTCCCAAACCTTACCACAAGTTTATGGCTTTCAAGGTTTGTTGAAAATTATTACCTTTCAGTTATGATATTAATTTCCTCGGAATTCATCTATGCACTCTCAGAGTGGCGTAATATTAATAAGTGAAACTACAGTATTTAAAAGTTTTTAATTTGTATTCCTGAGTAATTTATAATCAGTCACATGTTAAAAGGTCGATGTGAGATGAGTACTGCCACTAAACACCTTTACAGTGTATGACTCAACATTTTTTTCCTTCTCCTTTTGGACTTATTCCCCGGTCATTTGTAGAGCTTCGGGGAGCTGGTGCAGAAGCCATGTCTTGTGGACCTGACAGTGGAGGAAGGGTCAAGGCTCAAGGTCATATACGGATCCACCCAGGGCTTCCATGCAGTTGATGTCGACTCAGGCCAGGTGTATGATATATACCTCCCCAAACATGTAAGTACTATAGCTGCAAGTGTAGGTGGGAATAGGGATTGGCTTGAAAGGAAGAGTAGCTGATGTTTAGATGAAAGATAGGCAAAGGGGAGGTGCTGATGGTCTAATGGTTAATACTCACCTAGCAAGCGAGAGATCCCGGGTTCGATTCCCGAGTCAGTGGAATTGTTGGTCAATTTTCCCAGTCTCCTATGTCCCTGTTCACCTAGCAGAAAGTAGGTACCCGGCTGTAAGAGCAAGGATTGCAACCTTGTAGACTTGGAGATGATGTGTTGATGTAACAACACTGACTGCCTTAATGACCAACACCATGAGTTGATAGGCATAAAGTCCAAAATCTTCTTCAGGGGTAAAGCCAGTAATGAGTATCAATGCACAATATACTTGAGTAATGCCAACACCTTGTTACACTACATACAAAATGCCATGGCTCTCACTTAGACAATAACCCACAAAAATCCCTCATTGACAACACATTTAGAAAACCTTAACTATGCACTAATATTTGTTACTTCCTTTCCAGTCAATTACTCAATCACTCTTCCTTCTTCCTCCTTGTTAACAGATCCAGGGTAACATTACCCCACACACCATTGTGACACTGCCCAACAGTAATGGCCTCCAACTTCTCATCTGCTATGACAACGAGGGTGTCTACGTCAACACATACGGAAAGGTCTGCCTGTTGGATGGATGAACATCCTGATCACACACCTCTTTCTTACCTCTTTTCCTACTTCTTGGCCATTTTTTAAAGCAAACCAATAGGCAACTCAGTAATTCAAATTATTAATGTAACATTGCAGTTTCTTTCTTAACCAACACAGCTGTCAAACTCCACTCAATTTTTTGTGTCCATTTACTTATATGGACAACTGTCCTATTTCATTTATAACTTTCTTAATTGAAAATGTTATGAACATGTTACAGTAATGGAATAAAACAGTTGAGTGTCAGAACATAATTACTGTGCTTAAACTGTAGTCATATTTATACTGTATTGGCAAACATTGAGTAATATCAGTAAGAATGCATTATCTGCAGTAGATAATCATCCACTTGAGAGGTTTGGTGTGCTAGGCAAAATGTGGGTACTGTACTTATATCCTCTCACAAAATCTGCTTTAACTTGTATTAAATTCTGAATAGTTTCCTTACATTTTTTATGTTTTTGGAATGCCTGATTGAATAAAAATATGGAATCCAATGGGATAAATTTGCCAGATTCTTGGTGGCAAGAGCAACAAGTCTGCATTCCGGCAGGTGACGAAGAACATGATGCTGCAGTGGGGCGAGATGCCAACCTCAGTGGCGTTCATTGGGACGGGACAGATCATGGGCTGGGGTAACAAGGCCATCGAGATCCGGTCTGTGGAGACAGGACACCTGGATGGGGTGTTCATGCACAAGAAAGCTCAAAAGCTCAAGTTCCTCTGTGAACGCAATGATAAGGTCAGTAGAGACAGAGGTGAATAGAAATAGGGTAGTGGGGAAGGAGAAAGGTTAGGGTGAGAAAGGGAATGTTACTGCTCAGATTTATGGAGAGAGTACACAGGGATGGAAGGAGATTTATGTTATGTATATGTATAGGGAGTCAGGAATTAGGGATCTACTTGAAAGAATATGATGTTCAAATAAGTGATTTATTTGCATATATATATACAGTAGTCCCTCCAATTTTGCCACAAATATGGGGACACTTGGGGCTGGCTGATTTTTCGTGATTTTAGTCATTTTTTGCCATAATTACAGTGCTCCCCCCAAGTATGTATCATGGCCTTGGTAAGTATCAAGCAGGCGCGAGTGTAGGGAGTGAGGAGTGAGTGTGATGGTTGACAAGTTCAGTTATCACCAATAATCCAGGAGTTTCTACTCATACAAACACATTTCCTTAGTTTATATTAATTATTCTTTGTCAATTTCTCTTACAATCACTTGCACTTTTCACCATATCAAATGTCTGTACCAGGATATGTGCAAAAAGTATGAAAAATGCCCGTTTTGAGAAGTTGTTCACTATAAAGGGGTTAGGCTTATCACGAGTGTAACAAGCGAGAGGGTGATATGTAGTGAGTGGTGTGGTTAGTTCAGTTATCACCAAAACTCATTGAAGGCCGCCGCACGGCCTGACATCACCACCCCTCCCCCCCTAAAACTAGTGCGGAAACCTCCACTTTCTTGTGGCCCGACCTGCAAAACTCAAACTATTTTGCAAAATTAGGTTGTCACATTTTCCGCAGTATTTAGGCTCTAAATTTTAGGGTCTCGGTCGCAAAATTCGAGCACGCAAAATTGGAGGGACTACTATATATATATATTTTATATAAATGGATGGATGGGTAAATTATCCTCCAATTTATTTTATAAACAATTAAAGATGATAATTTTCTGCAGGTGTTCTTCTCATCAGCCAAGGGCGGCTCCTCGTGCCAAATTTACTTTATGACCCTGAACAAGCCGGGGATGGCCAACTGGTAGAGTGTAGTGCAGCCCCAGGGAGACAGTCTTCCTTCACTCCACCCTCCGCCTTCCCACCCCACCACTACACCTTGGGGACCGATTAAAAAGGCATGCATAGCCTTTTTTTCTTTTGCTGAATAGGTAACTAGAGGAGGGGAGAGGAGCAAATTGTCTCCTCTTTGGATTGATCAGCTGCAGGAGAGGAAAGGAGCATATCAACTCTTCGTTAGTTCCAGGCTAGCCGAATGGAAGACCGTGTACTAGTTTAGCCATTGGACTCGAAGGGAACACATGGCCCCCTCGTCTCAGTTTGATGTGTAGGGTTTGATTGCAATACTAGATGAATGGGAACTATTACCCCTTCATCATCACTCCACAAAAGAGCTTCACAGCAAATTCTTCCTTTGCAGAGAGTAAGGAAATGTCTCTACAATTCCCTTGAACAGTGTTTATTATTTGAGGGCAGCCCCCTCAAACACAGGTGCATCATGCAACACAGGAGCAGTTGAGATGTGGTTGTTCATTACAAGAAGGCAGATTATTATCTTTCTTTTTCTTTCTATCTCTTTTTACCTGACTGAGAAGAGTTGAGAACAGAGCATCACATTCATCGGTCTGCCGCTGTGCGAGGATGTGCCACTCCCTTTCTGACCCTTGCCAGTGACGGAGTGGCTGGGGTGCAAGGCACCATGTTGTCGACACATCATTGATCTTCCCACACAGCATCATCTTACTTGGCTTGGACCTTCTTCCTCCACTGTCTCCTGACCTCAAGTGAAGCAACAAGTGAATGCTATATTTTGCAGTTTTAAAGTGAAGCCAAGTGAAGTGATAAGTGATGATTGGAAAGCTTTTTTTATACATATATATACATAAATATATATATATATACAGTATATATACAGTACGGATAGGATATGGTAATAAATGCAGAAGTGAAAAAGAAGACGATTATAAACTTTGTCGTTTTTCCATTACAAGTTTTTTCACCTCTTTTATACGTTGCTCAATTATAGCAGAAGTTTGGGTGATTTTTGTTGTTGTGGGTCAGTGAGTGACGACAGGAGAGGTCGCATGCAATTAGTCATACTAGACAGGAACACACACCAACACCCAGTTACTACTAGCGGACCACTCGAGACACAACATCAAACATATAATGAGTGCTGGCCGCATCTTTTACAGTGGAAGACAAAAGGATGCCAATCAAAGTTGGTGTAACCATCTTTTGTTAGACAACATACTTGCATGCTAAGATGTTGTCACAGTAGGGCTTGCAACACATTTTAACAGATGTATGTAATTGCCTTATAATCAAGTGGGTTTTAGCACCCAGTCTGGGTCGGGTGGTGCTTGTGTAATAATTCATGTCTCCTTGAGGTGACTGGAAAGAGTTGATGTATGTCATGCCATAGGTTTAATTGGTTTGCCACTTACCTATAATGGTATGGCTAATGAAGCCCAGCCTTGGGGCTCCTACACCCCCTAAGGGGGTAAAATGGGTCGAAGAATGGTCCCTTATCTATACAACTTCAGACATAGGAGACCTCACTTTTGTCTTTCACTGTACACATGTGCTAGTATAAGTGGGGATGTCTGCTGGCACTTTAAGCAGAAGACGAGTGTGTATGTAAATGGAGAAAATATTAATGTAATAAAGCACAGTACTTTACTTGAAAAATGTACACAAAAAGTTGCAGTCAGTAGGGCCTTGTGCTTGGCAGATGAGTACCTAGCATTTTTTTATGGACATCACTGGAGCTAGACTGATTGGTGTCTTGTCCATTGACCACCTCAGCCCTGATATCCTTTAGTTCATCCGCTTCCTGATCAGTGTACATCGTTATTATTCTGCATCCATGTATTCATTTATATTTAGACTCCCCTTGATTATTGTCCTATCTGTTTAGTTCCCAATTTGGTGCAGTAGTTTAATTTCCTACAGCCCTCTAATTGTGTGTGTGTTTATGTTGTTTTGTCTTTGAATCTGTCTGTGTGTGTGTGTCAGGTCTTATCCCTTTTCATACTTAGTCTTGTTGTTAGTGCATCTTAAGTTTTCACTATTGTAACTTGTTTTTTTTTATTACATTTTTTATAATCACTGCTATAAACTCTTTGAATGACACTCGTTTTTCATTTGTATAACTATTCAGATCTCGCAACTCCTTCTTTTTTTATTAGTAGACTTTGATAATGATGTACAGTGCTATTATTATTACTATTATTATTATTATTATTATTATTATTATTATTATTAATAATATATATATATATATATATATATTCCTGTTTTATGTTCATGATCCAGTTTTCTCTACAACTATTATATTTCTTTTTAGCTTCCCACTCTAATCCTGGCCAGTGCCTTTTTGAATGTGCAGACAATGGAAAAAAAAATTAATAAATAAAAGAGTGCCATTCCCCCACTACCCCTACCCCCCACAACTGCTCCCTATACAGGTGTGGGTGGAAGGTGTTGGGTGTTTGTGTTCTCCTCGGTCGCGAGTTTATTGAGAAGAGTAAAACAAATTGTGTTGTGGACTGATGGTGGTAGTGTCACAAAGTTCAGTCGTCATTCCAGTTGCATACTCATGTTTTTTGTTTGTTTTTTATACTGTAAAGAATGATAGATGAAGTAACTAAATGTGTGTTTAAAAAAGGGTTGCATTCCTGGTATAGAACCCATTTTGTGTGACTCTTGGGAGTTTCAGCATTGAGTCACAAGTATGGAAGGCTTCTAGCTTGTTCCCTATTCCTCCACATCCCTCCCACTTTCCTTAATCATGTAATTAAGTGAAATATGCAGTGTAATTAATATAGCCACATTGGTGCTGTGGTGGGTGACATTGTTAAGTATGCAACAGAAAGGAAAACTGGAGATTCAGACATTTTTTAAACACTTAGGGATTGTCTTGAAATAGTGACAGAATCTTGGAGCACTGTTTCTCCTTAATCTTGCGTAACTGCAGACATTCATATTATTTTGCTTGTCTAGCAGTTCAGAGCACAAGCATACAGTATATTCTTGGCCCAAGTTTATGCTATCAAGTTCATGTCCACTCTCCTCCCTCCTCTTAGGTTAAAAAGAAACTGGGAGTTCACTTAAAGTCAATAAGTAATGGAATATGAAAATTGGGCAGTTAGTCAACATCATGAGCCTGTACAGTTAGTTAACCATCTGGAGTTGGAAGAAAATTGTGCATTTCTCTCAATGTTTGATGCTGCTTATCTTTCCCACTCACTGTATATTACTCTGGTACCTGGTTGGTGTGGCTATGGCGTGTATTCCTAGCCATTCAAGCTGGGTATTTAAGCACCTTAAACACTGCCGTCAGTAATCTTTTTTTGTGGTTTTCAGAGTTGCTTTTCAAGACCTGTTTTCAGGATTGCTAGAAGAAAATGTGACAACCTATGAGACTCACTTTGAACATAATTTTAGTGTTGGATGTGACTAGGAATATGGCTCTGTACGGCAAGTGACCCCAACTCATGGTGCACTACATTTTGATTACTGAAACTTGAAGTGCCAGTTATGTCTTTCTTGTGCACTCCTTGTATTTCTTTGGGGGTTATAGAGGGGGATCTTCATTTTCTGTGATGCGTTGTAGATCATAGTGTAATCTTTGTCAAGTAGCAATATTTTTCTCTCGAGATGTTCACTTCAATTATGGTACCGTACCTTAAGTACTGTCAGTATAATTTAAATTATTAGATGCTGGTAGGTACAAGTATAATTTTCTCTTGAAGTAATATGTCTTTCATCCTTCTATTGCTTAATTTTCGAATGTTACTAAATACACACATTGGCTGGATAACAATGAGAAAGGATGAGAACCATTAGGGCCAGAGTATCACAGGATAATATACACTTGAAATATATACCTGTATAATAGACAAAATGATGCAAAAGGAAAGTCTGCATCTGTAGATACCACAGCATCAAATCGCATTCATTTACAATTTTGAGAGGTACAGTCAGGGACATTGTGTTTGTCTCCAATAAGTTATTTATCAAGTAAAGACGCATGTAATTTTATGCATCTTAATAGATTTAAAATGTCATCATTGCCAGTGTTCTATTGTGACAATTTTTGTCAATGACTGTACAGCAGTCTGGTGTGGCTCAAGGTCATATGCATGGAAAGTTATGGGGTATTCAGTGGAAATGAATGATGCCATAGATACAATCATGTAGTATATATGGAATCATCCTAAGAAGTAATGTCATTGCAAAGTCCATGACACTAACAGTAAGGTCTTCAGCACTTGGGTTACCATTGGAAAGGTCACAGTTCTGTCTTACCACTAATTGCAAACCTGTGGGTGGATAGTAAACCCTCCTGTATCTTTATGGGGTTCTATGGCTTGCTTTGTTTAATACATTTCAATCATATTCTTTAACATACTGCTAGAACTGAACCAAATCTACATGAGGGATGGCAATGATTATTATTGGTGGCTACTGATGCTCCAAACTTGTGGTACAAACTCTACTTAGGTAATGTGTTCATAGCACAGTTTGGAGAGAAAGAGCTGTCTCTAATTTGCCAACAAACTCAATGTCCCTCCATAATCATAAACAGATGTCCTAGTTCTTCTGGCACTGACTATCACCACCGCATGCGAGTGCCATTATAGCACTGTAAATTTTGGATAATTAGTAAAGTAGTAGGTTTTGGAATCTTTGAATTATTGACTGATGGATTACACTGAACTAAAAGCATCACTAAGCTTTCTCTGGCAGCATAGAAGATTATTACCATCATTTAAAGAAATAACATGTCCAGATAATATCAGAGACTCCAATACAAAGTGACTGTAGTGTAACCCAAGTAACTGTTTACCTTTCTTATTGCTGGATGAGTGTCTGATGTGCTGTGGTCTATATGTTGTAGTATAAACACAGATTTTTTCATTACATACAATCTTTTGACTCTGATATAACTTCAGAATCAAAATGTCTCCCACCCCACCTTCCTTCCCCATGAGAGAATGAAGAAGCAACGATGACAATATTCCACAACGGTGCATTTGGTAGTTGAGTATAAATTGTACTTGGGTTAGTCCGTAGCAGAGCACATCAAAAGACGCAGAAATGTTACATGTAGGCAGACCAGTCCATCACTTAATTCTGACAATATATAGGAATTAATAGGCTAAACTTGGTGTTTGTTACTGTAGGTGATTTGTATAATAATTGTGAAGCTCGACAGTAAACAAAACTAACTATTATGAAGGGCTAAAAATATATCTGATCACAATTTATACCAATGATCCCTTAAGGTATCATATTTTATATTTTGTTTTTTAGTTTGTTTAGTTTTCCAGTCAGGATACTTCAGGCTTGGCTTCTCTCTGAAATCTAACATTCTCTGACTCTATATTTTTCCACTGAGTTTTCTCTGTTCTTCCATTGTGATTTAGTGCCATATGGCCCTTGTTGGCTGGCACTAGGATGTTACTACTGTCATGTCCTCAGGCTTGGCTCTCTACAATAGACACAAAGTGGAGTTATACCCCTGTCACCTTTGTCACCAACAAAACACAAGATGGCCGACTGACCGACCGACGTACCAGACAAATTATCACAAATATTCAAGTGCAAATCTGATCACCACCTGCTGCCCTCACCTCCACCTCCCCTCCCTCCCTCCTCCCCCAATACCTTTCTCTTGTACGCTCTTTATATTAGCAGAAAGTCAATTTTATACTTTAGAGATATCAAAGCCTTTGTATCATGCGTGTTTAATTGTAAGTTGTTTTGTAACTTATGCATCTGGTAGTGAGACAGGCGTCGGGTGTGAGGCTCCTGTGAATATATTGATACCCTTTCTTCCTATTTAATTTGTTTAGTTTACAATGCTCCTACTACTACTCTGGTAATTTTTGAGAAAGTGTATATACTTTTCATTATTTGTATAAGATTATACAGATCAAAAGGCATTCATTACTTTTAACTAAGCTGATAGCCATCATTTACAACTGCACATGAATTTCAATAAAGAATTCATTAGAGACTTGTTTTCATCGTTACCGTCAACCACGACAAGTGTACAGTTGGGGAACAAAGTATCTGAACACCGTTGGCGGCTTCTGGTAACAATGCCAGGGATAAACACGATAGCAACAGACAAAATTTATCCATTACTATATAACGATAACTGATATTGGGAGACTTCGACCAACCACAGACAGTGAAATAAAAGTTATTATTTAATTCATAAATACTTTCACTGAGGTGTTTACTTATGGGGCTGTTGCCAGAAGCTACCAACAGTGTTCAGATACATTATTCCCCAACTATACATGTGTGGACTGTATCAAACAAATGTCATGAGCTTGGCAGAGGAATGAGTCGAGTCTCTGAGAAGACAAATGAGCATTTAGAAAAGAATGAGGGAGTCTTGTATGACCATTGCTGTCTTCAATCTTCTACAGTATAACTGTTCATTGTTCAACAGCATAAAACAGATGGATGAGAGGTTAGAACAGAAATATTGGTCCGATCTCCAGGAAGGTTTGAAATGAGGGCAGTTTACTGAACGAGCTGCTTTAGCCTTTAGGTCGTTGGCATTGTAACGAGCCTGTAGGTGGAATACTGAAGGGAGATGAAAGCCAAAGGTGGTGGTGAACGTTGAAATCCCCAAAATGGAGATTTCTGAGAATTCAGCGAATCTGCCTTCCCCCCACCCTCGCTGGTGTGCTACGATGCACAATATTATTATAGTTCGTTCCCTCAACCAGCCACAGTATAACAAAATCACTTGTGGTTCGAATGACTAAACAACAGAAGATAGATGGTGAACTGTGTGTGTTTGTGGTTCGAATCACAGGGAATTCAGTCATTTTCAGGCTGGCTGAGGGAATGAACTTATATAGGTAAATGCACAACGTGTCTTTCGTACGTTAAGTATTAACGGAAGTGTACGACACGACACGACACGAGTCTCCTTCGTTAAAGTGAACGCTACATAATTCGATATGCTATAATTATGGGAGTTTTCAGATAGAATTTTGCATGACTTGAGTGACATGAAATTAATCCCTGACAGATAGCAAAGTCAAAATAATATTCGCCAATAATTACAGGCATATTAATTAAATCATCTGAATATTTCACTCGTAGATGAAAAAAAAAAAAAATATTAAAATTAATCTGTGAGGTGTGTTCGGAGAAATGAGTAGTGGTAGTGTAACTAGTGTTGACAGGGAGAGTTGTTATAGACATGGTGGTGGTGGTAGCTAGTAGTAGTAGTTAGTCGAAGTTATATGATGGTTGTGGTAGTAGTAGTAGTTAGTCAAAGTTATATGGTAGTGGTGGTAGTAGTAATAAGAAAGCAGTAGTAGCCTAATGATGATGGTGAAGGTGGTGGTGGTAATTAGAGAACAGTAGTAATGATGGTGAAGGTGGTGTTGGTAATTAGAAATTAGTAGTAATACTGGTGGTGAAGGTGGTGTTGGTAATTAGAAAGTAGTAGTAGTAATAATGGTGATGAATGTTGTGAAGGTGGTGATGGTGGTGGTAATAAGAAAGGAGTAGTACTAATGGTGGTGTATGTGGTGAAGGTGGAAGATGACACCTATTCAATTATCACCACAATCCTCGTCCATATTTAAGAAGCCTATACATACAAGCCTAGCACGGGTGTGGCTTCATTTGTTTACCTAGGTCACCACCACTACGACTACTACTGTACCGTCCCCTCTATAAACCCAATTATAATACCCCCACCAAACAGAATCAGAGAGCTCCCCTATAGGCTGTATGGTGGTGGAGGTGAAGGGACGTGGCAGTCGCAGAAACCTTCATTCTTTTCCATTGTAACTTTTCAACAAGGTTTCAATCATCAAATCATAATAAACAACTAATTTTATAGGTGTTATACACTTGGACAAACGCAAGAAACATTCGTTGTTTAATTAATTAAAAACAAAAATCGGTTCCGAGACGAAATTCGTTACAAAGAAAGATAAAAAACATGAAGGAAAATGATAATTGAAGAGAAAATAACGGAAAGGAAAAAGAAAATGAAAAGATAAAATAAGAGCTGGCACTCGAGTTCAAAGCGAGTAATTATCCTTTAAGATTATCCCGGCTCCTTTCTTCTCACTTTTATCCTTGATGTGTAAAAGGAAAGAGCCAAGAAAGTCATTAGTGAGGAGGTATATAAGATGTAAGTGACTTTAACCCTACTAATTCCTCCAAAGTGTGCCACAAAACAGGCACAGAGGTATGATCTCGGCCATTTTTGGAGGCTACTGATTCCTCCAAAGTCTGCAGCCACAACAAAACGTATCATTTAAACTGAGGTAGGCCTAGTCTGGTTTTTGGCACTTAATTAACATCTTACCCCATCATTCATCATTAACAACACAACCACCTTTTACTTAATGTACAGTCGGCGGCAAAAGTCGTGTCGCCTAACTCAGCATTTTTAAAAGATACGGTAACATAAAGGTTAATCCTCGAATAAATACATTCACAATACAGAAATACGATATCCTGGGGGTAAATTAATATACTATTCTGATTTTTCATTTTACGAGCCCTTGAAGCTTATATTTCCATACTTACTTCATGACTTGATAGATGTAGCGACAGAACATTTGCTGCCAACTGTACTGTAAGGGAATAAAAGTATCTGAACTCCGTTGGTGGATTCTGGCAATATCTCCAACACTAAACACGTCAGTAATAGTCAAAAGTCATCAATGGAAGGATAGTATTTGCATCATAACCTGTGATTGGTCGGTTTATCACAAGGGTAACCTACTTAGTGTGTCATGTAGTCATTCATCTACTGTGTCTACAACTGACAAGTGTTTCCTCTTGTTGAAGTTGTCAGATGTTACCAACGGTGTTCAGATACTTTATTTTCTAAATGTTTGGGGACAAACGCCAGAATATACGGTATATATACAGTATTACAAAACAAAATGGTTATGCTGGGGATAATTCACAGTGCTAATTCTTTAATCACCAATTCAAACGGATCTATCATGAAACAAATTTTCCCACTGAGTATTTATTTTTAATATACTCAACCACATTTAGGCCATACATGTTACATTCAGCCACCAAGACCTGGTTGATGTTTACGATGTGTGTTCAAAACGTACAATACATATCTCAGTAAGGAGTTAGCATAGCTTGGATAGGATAAGATCAACAAGTTTCCTTTGCTGATAGACAAATAAATTTCTCATACCCGGTAGTTATAATAAAGAAAAGAAGAGTTAAGATTTAAAACGACAACACACACACACACACACACACACACAGACAGAGTGGTACGACAACTTTTCCGTCTCTTGCGAATACCAAACAAACTCATGGCAAACTTTTACCAAACCAAATGAGAGAGAGAGAGAGAGAGAGAAAGAGAGAGAGAGAGAGTTGGGTTCGCGTCCTCCCTGGAGATAAAATAGTATAATTATGTATACGTGTGTGTGTGTGTGTACCATCTAGTGACATGGGGTCAATGTCCTGAGTGAAAACAATGAACAACAAAAATACGGTAACATATGATATTATTATATACACCACACTAGTGATACATAATTTCTGACCAGGGAGTATTACACTAAGTCATGGCCAGACGCAGGACATACTTTTAATTCATATATTTTAAGGTATAGATCTGGAAATGCATAAAATTTGTCGTATATATTGACCATTAAAGTAGTCACTAATATAGTTTTTTATAATATGAAATTCAGGTCTGGATGAAAGAGTACGTGGAACTCTTCGACCTCCTGGTCAGAAATTATGTATCACGAGTGTACACTCGTGATACATAATTTCTGACCAGAGTGTGTGGAGCAGAAAGCTTCGAATCGCCTGGTATTGCTCATTTCCCCACCCAGTACACCTATAGAGGCTGAGTTCGAATGCAGGATATGTGTGGTGCTTACCGTTCGTCTCTGGTCAGAAATTACATATCACGAGTGTACTCTACATTAAGATATAATTTATTCTTTTTTTTTTTGCTGTTTTTGTTTTTTAATCCTGGTGAAAATGTATCCCCCTTATTCATTTACTTTCTTTGCTTTTTACGGTAAATATATTGTAATCCAAAACAAATTACATCAAGTAAGTACACAACTACTTACTAAATCTACAACTTATAAACATCGGGATGTATAGCAAACGTGTAGGCTATTTAAGGTCATATTACTCGGGAGGGAATATATACACTCTAATTTACCAAAAGTATACATATGCCTTCTTAATATTAACTACTCCATCAGGCTATTAATTCCAAGGATACCTGGTTACAGGGGCCCTGTGATGTAGTAAACAAAATGGAGGTTAGTGAGTCCTTCAAACATTGCCATGAAACAAACACACACCTACATTGAGGGAGCTTGTTTCGTGGCATTGTCAGGAGGAATCAGAAGGCACCAGGTCTCATACACGTCCACAGGGTCCTTAAGGAGGTAATTCACTTTTATTTTATTAGAGTGTCTTGATTCCTCCAAAGTATGCCAGGAAACAGGACCAGATGAAGAAAAATAATGGTTTTCTGTTGCTTGGAATAGTTTGGAGGCTTCAGTTGCTCCAGATTTACCATCACAAAATTTCCCCATTTCCTTCGTTTTCCGTCCCTCATCCTCCGATCTAGAGCCAAATTTGTGTCGTTTAGCTTCCTCATTGTCCTGTACATCTCATGAAAAGGGTTGGAGGACGTAGGAAACAATAAATTAACCACAAGACGGAGGAAAATAGGTCCGTGTGAATACCTGCTTTATTATTCTGATTGTACTGGTGGTGGATCGTGTGTCTGGAGGCATTGACGACTTCCATCCACCAATTGACCCAGACCATCACATTGTACTGTACTCCTCCTTAACGACCCCTGCTAACCACTTGGCCCAGACCATCACATTGTACTGTACTCATCCTTAACGACCCCTGCTAACCACTTGATTCAGACCATCACATTGTACTGTACTCCTCCTTAACGACCCCTTCTAACCACTTGACCCAGACCATCACATTGTACTGTACTCCTCCTTAACGACCCCTGCTAACCACTTGGCCCAGACCATCACATTGTACTGTACTCCACTTTAACCACCCCTACAAACCACTTGATTCAGACCATCACATTGTACTGTACTCCTCCTTAACGACCCCTACAAACACTGACTGTGGCTACACCATAACAAGCAGCAGTAGTGGTGGGTTGGTGGGATGTTGGAAGGAAGGAGGGGGGGGGGGGCGTTTGTAGTGTTATCCCCATTGTGTGTCAGTTCAACATTATCTCTCTCTCTCTCTCTCTCTCTCTCTCTCTCTCTCTCTCTCTCTCTCTCTCTTGTCCAGCCTACTCCAAATGTCCTGCTCCCCCACCCCCCTGTATGTGTGTGTGTGTGTGTGTGTGTGTGTGTGTGTGTGTCGTGCCACCACCAAGTGTGTCCTACATGTCATGAATATTACTTTGAGGGAGAGCGGTGGGCCAGTATAATGGAGGAGAGGGTTAGTAATCCCTCTGGCTGGCTGGAGGTGCTGGTGAGGGAAGAGGCAGAGGCAGAGGTGTAGATGAAGGTATAGGAAGAGGAGGTGAGGAGAGAGAGATGTTGGGAGAGAAGTGGTAGAACTGTGGAGGAAGAGTAGGTGAAGAGAGGCAAAGTTGGTGGTTTGAGAGTTGTTGGGAGAGAAGAGAAAGGTAGGAAGGGTAGGTGAGGAGAGGCAAAGTTGGTGGAGAGAGAGAGAGAGAGAGAGAGAGAGAGAGAGAGAGAGAGAGAGAGAGAGAGAGAGAGAGAGAGAGAGAGAGAGGTAGAACTGTGGAGAAAGGTAGGAAGAGGATGTGAGGAGAGACAAGGTTGCTGGAGAGAGAGAGAGAGAGAGAGAGAGATGTTGGGAGAGAAGATGGAGAACTGTGAGAAAAGGAGGAAGAGGAGGTGAAGAGAGGTAAGTTTGGTGGAGAGAGAGAGAGGTTGGGAGAGAAGGGGTAGAACTGTTGAGAAATGGAGGAAGAGTAGGTGAGGAGAGAAGAAGTTGGTGGGGAGAGAGGTGAGGGAGAACTGTGAGAAAGGGAGGAAGAGTAGGTGGAGAGAGAGAGAGATGCTGGGAGAGAAGAGGTAGAGAGGAATGATGTCACTGGTGGAGACATTTAGGGAAGGAAAAAGAAGAATGAGGAGGAGTGTTGGCGAAGAGGGAGGGAAGGGAGGGACAAGAGGAAGGAGGAGTGACGTGAAGGAGAAGACAAGAGGGAGGGAGAGAGAGAGAGAGAGAGAGAGAGAGAGAGACAGAGACAGAGACAGAGAGAGTTATAATTCGTTGTTTGTTTGTTTATTTCATTAGTAAAAAACATGTGTGGATTTGATATATTTTGGGAGAGATCTGTCAGAATCCTACTTCTCTTCTCTTCGACTTTAAGAATGAAGGTGAAATATAGGTGGCTTTTCCCTAGGACTTGTGTGTGTGTGTGTGTTTGAAGATAGGGAGGAGAAGAGGAAGCTGGAAAAGGAGAGAAGAGAGAGAGAGAGAGAAGAAGGGGAGAACATGGGATTTAAGGAGAAACAGGAAGGGAATGAGGAGGGGAGAGAGAGAGAAGAGAAGAGAAAAGGAAACAGCAACAACACGAAGATAGGGAGGGAGGAAAAAGGAAAGAAGAATGAAGGGGAAAGAGAATAATGAACAATAAATAGAAAGGAAGAAAAAGAGTAGAGAGAGAAAAGGTGAAAATACAAGTGTTGAAGGAAGAAAAAGTGATATAATAGAATGAATGAAAATAAAGAATAACTGAAAGAAATAGAAAATAGTAGGGAGATAAATAGAATGTAAGGTTAGGAAGGAATTAATATGATTACAGGAAGGAAGTGGAAGAGGAGAATGAAGAGGAGGAAGAATAGGAAAGGAGGAAGAAAAGGAAAGGATGAAGAGACAGGAAAGGAGGAAGAAAAGGAAAGGAGGAAGAAAAGGAAAGGAGGAAGAAAAGGAAAGGAGGAAGAGAAGGAAAGGAGGAAGAGAAGGAAAGGAGGAAGAGAAGTAAATAGAGGAATAAGAGGAAGAAGAAGAAAAGGAGGAGGAGTGAAAAAAGACATATTTGAGATAAAGATGAAGAGTCTGGGATGAAAGAACAAGAAATAATACCAAGAACAGCCAATACGAGAGAAAGAATAAAAAAGAAGGGAACGTCGAAGAAAAGGGAATACGAGAGAGAGAGAGAGAGAGAGAGAGAGAGAGAGAGAGAGAGAGAGAGAGAGAGAGAGAGAGAGAGAGAGAGGAAGTAGATAAACACTGACTTGACCGGGAGGAAATGGAAGAAGGAAGGAAGGAAGGAGGGAAGCAAGGAGAGAGTGAAGGAGAAATGAAATGGAAGAGGGAAAAAGAGGAAGGAAGGAAGGAATAGGAATGGAAGGAAGCAAGGAAAGGACGAAGGAGAAAATGGAAGAGGGAAAAGGAGGAAGGAAGGAAGGAAGGGGAATGGAGGAAAGCAAGGAAAGAGCGAAGGAGGAAATGGAAGAGGGAAAAGGGGGAAGGAGGATGGAAAGGAAGGAAGGAAGGAAGGAGGGAAGAAGGAAAGCAAGGAAATAGCAAAGGAGAAAATGGAAGAGGGAAAAGGGGGAAGGAGGATGACAAGAAAGGAAGGAAGGAAGGAAGGAGTGAGGGAAAAGGAGGAAAGAGGATGAAAAGGAAGGAAGGAAGAAAAGAAGGAAGGAGTGGAGAGAGAAGGGAACTAGAGATGAAGTGAGAGGAATTAGAATGATATGAGGAAGGGGTATACTGAGTGAAGAACTGATAGGAAAGGAGAGGTAAAGGAGAGTCTGAAGGGAGGAGGAGGAGGAGGGGAGGAGGGAGGAGGAGGACGGAGGAGGAGGAGGAGGAGGCGGAGGAGGAGGAGGTGGAGAGGAGAAGGAGAATGAGACGCCGGCTCCTCGCCATCTGCCTCCTCTTGCGTCCCGTCTCCTCCTGCGTCGGAGGCGGCATCGGCCTCCTGCGTCTTCATTGCCATACTAGTCTCAGTGTCCACCGCTAGCCTCTCGCCTGTGCCTGCCCTGGTCAGTCCCAGCCGCTCCCCTCCACCCGCCTACTACTCGGCCTGACGGCTAGAGTCAGCTGACGATGTACGCCACGCCTAGATCGAAGCGCCTCACGTCCGAACCGATGAGCCAACGATACGAGGCCGGATAAGATGCCCGATCGCCCCCGCCCGTCCTCGGTCGCAGTCCAGGCGCACTCGACCCGATCTACTTGCAGCTTTCCGGATGCGATCTGCATCTCCCCGGCACTCGGATAGCCAGATCTAATTAAGTCGCGTACGCCAACCCGAGCGACCGACGGCTTAGCCTTAACTGAGTCCGCATCTCAGAGATCAGAGCTAAGTCGATGCGCACGCCTGACCCCTATGCGACGTTGCGCGGCTGTCCGTTGCGATCGCAGCTCCCTCACGCCTACCGAGTCGAAGCTCGACGACGTCGACCCGATCGTGCGACGTGCTGCCGGACAAGCAACGCAGTCGCCCTCCCGTCCACCAGAAGGCCTCTCAGGTCGCCTGCCAGTCTGTCTGTCTGTCTGACTGCTTGCGTGCCTGCCTGACCCATTTCCAGCACTTGCATTGAGTCGAGTTGTGCTGGGTATCCACCCCCCCAACCACAACCATCCCCCTCAACTAACACAATCGTTTACATCTCCTCACCACAACGCACACACATGTCTACGTCACATCTTTCTACACACACCCATCGACACACACTGATACGTCCACATTTTTCTACACACACACATAGACACACATACACACTGCTATGTTACATCTTCCTACACACACACACACACATTGCTTTCCTACACACACACAATGCTACGTCACATCATCCTACACACACACACACACACACTGCTACGTCACACCTTTCTCTACACACACACACACACACACACAGATGAGGGTGCGAGGTTGCGTGTCAAAAGCATTCACAGATTCAAAGATATGTGTGCAGTATACAACGCCACACCACCACCACCATCACCACTACTACTTCCACCATCACAACCACCACCACCACCACTACACCTACTACCACTATCACCACAACCACTACACCACCACTACCATCACCACCACCACCACACCACCACCACTACCACCACCACCACAACTAACACTACACCACCACTACCACCATCACCACTACTACTTCCACCATCACAACCACCACCACCACCACTACACCTACTACCACTATCACCACCACCACTACCACCACCATCACCACCACCACCATCACCACCACCACCACTACACCACCACTACCATCACCACTACCACCATCACCACTACCATCACCACCACCACCATCTGCTCACTAATGAACTCCAAATCAACTTTTTTTTTGTTTCTTCGGTCGGTAGTCAACTAAAATCCCTTTATCGTTAATATATATATTGGAACATTAATTAACTAAAGGTGCCGGCTTCTGTGTTCGGAAACCCCCCCGTACCTTCTAGATAAAGTTTCCTACAAAAAATCAGTCATCGGAAATTCACACCAGCAGAAAACCCGCCAATAAATTCACACCATCAATAGAAAACCCGACAAATTCACACCATCAATAGAAAACCCGACAAAAAATTCACACCATCAATAGAAAACCCGCCAAATTTACACCAACATTAGAAAACCCGCCAAATTCACACCAGCATAAAACCCGCCATATTCACACCATCAGAAAACCCGCCAAAAAATTCACACCATCAATAGAAAACCCGCCTTCAAATTCACACCACCAGAAAACCCATCATATTCACACCAGCATAAAACCAGCCAAATATGGATCAGTGACCGCCGCGTTCCAACCATCAAGGCCCA
Source organism: Petrolisthes cinctipes (assembly GCA_033782935.1). Taxonomy (NCBI): domain Eukaryota; kingdom Metazoa; phylum Arthropoda; class Malacostraca; order Decapoda; family Porcellanidae; genus Petrolisthes; species Petrolisthes cinctipes. The sequence goes on from JAWQEG010004103.1 coordinate 62,247, forward strand.
TCGGAACTAATGAGGCCCAACGAGTCTCCAGAGCCAGATGGAGAGGTGGTGGTGGTGAGGGGGGGCTGGTGAGGGAGGGAAGGGAAGGGAGAGGGAAGGAAGGGAAGGGTGAGGGAAGGGAAGGGAGAAGGAAGGAAGGGAAGTGAAGGGAAGGGTGAGGGAAGGAAGGGAAGGAAAGGGAGAGGGAAGGAAGGGAAGGGAGGGAAGGAAGGGAAGGAAAGGGAGAGGGAAGGAAGGGAAGGGTGAGGGAAGGAAGGGAAGGGTGAGGGAAGGAAGGGAAGGGAGAGGGAAGGAAGGGAAGGGAGGGGGAAGGAAGGGAAGGAGAGGGAAGGAAGGGAAGGGTGAGGGAAGGGAAGGGAAGGGAAGGGAAGGGAGTACAGGGAGCCAACCACAACAATATTGTTTTGTCACCACCGGCACCACCAGCAGCAGGATTTTGGGGTGACATTTTGCGGTCACTGGGGTGTAGTCAGCTGTGTGTGGGGCCATCCTGTCTGTCCGTGCTTGGGGTTTGCCTAGTGTTATTATATGCATGTTTCTGAGGGAAGAGATAGGAACGAGGAAGGAAGGGTGCATGTATGTATAATTTAAGAGAATGGCGAGAAGAAGGGATGGATTATTTAAGTGGTAGGAAGAAGGAACGTATAAATGATGTATGCTATAAGGACCCTGTGATGTCGACAGAAAATTGGAGTTATATGTGTCCTCCAAATATTGCCAGGAAACACCATGCACCTATAGGAAAGGAGCTTGTTTCGTGGCATGGTCAGGAGGAATCAGAAGCCTCCAATTTTTCATACACGATCACATGCAGGGTCCTTAAGAGGTTAAGTGCTAAAATTTGCTGCCGTGGGAAAGACAACGTAGAGGGATGTCTGTATAATTGAAGAGTAAGGAAGAAGGGATGTATAAGAGTAAGGAAGAGGGACGCACTAAGCCTGGAAGATTATGTGGCACCACGAGGGAGCCTGGGAGAGTTGAAAAATTGAAAGGAAAAGCTTTGTTTTGATCCGAAGGTAGACACAACACCCATTAAAGTACTGTCCATATTACAACAGGCCAACACCCGGGGAGATGGGGTCATGAACTCCAGAACTAGGTGGGTGTGTGTGTGTATGTGTGTGTGTGTAGGTGTGTGTATGTAGGTGTGTGTGTGTGTGTGTGTGTAGGTGTGTGTGTGTGTGTGTGTGTAGGTGTGTGTGTGTATGTGTGTGTGTGTGTGTAGGTGTGTGTGTGTGTGTGTAAGGGCCGGATCAGAGTTTACCACACACTGAGCACCAACTCATTGCACCTTCACTTCCGGGTGTATTTCTAGTCCTTTGTGAGTTTGTGGTCCACTAGGAAATAGACGGTCACATCCATAAACAATAACCAGAAACATTTGCATTCTCTCTGACCAACAACAATCGATTTTTCTCATCGGAAACAGACGCCCTCAGTGTCATT